>CM066259.1:3630438-3692938 GCA_033675135.1 Frankliniella intonsa
CGGCCAGACGCTGCGTCGTTCGATATATGCATGCATTTCCCTTTTTTTTGTGTGTGTGTACGGTAGACAAATACACAAGGCTGAGAGCAGGAGAAATGAGCGACCTTTCTTTTATGTTTCATCTCCTCCTACCGCTCCCCTAAGGTATTTCACCCCTGGCGGCTGGCGGCGCGCGGCCGTGTGGAGTACCGCTGCAGCGCGCGGGGCGGGGTAGGCCGCACGCTGACAGCCGTGCGCCGTGGGTTGCCTACCCGTCGACCGACAGGCGCTCAGGGGTGAGTCGCGGGCGAGGAGCGGGTGCGGGTGCCACCAAACCACCGGAAACCCAAATGTGTGAATGTCGCATGCTTGTCGGTGTGTGAAATCCCGTGCGTACACTTGAACAACTAGAAGAGTGATTTGCCTTCGAGTTGAAGGGACAAGTGTACGAATAATGGGAACCCACACAGTGGGGTCCCCGGTGTATCTCAGAGACATGACCGCGGGGTTTTTACTCGCCAAACTTTTGGGACGCGTGCTGATGAAGGGTTGGGTGGGACTTGAGTCGGTATCCACGGGCATGGGTGCGAGCGGCGCGGAGTGTGCTTTGTGGGATTACCTGTGTGTGGTCTCTAGCGGCCCCGGAGGGCGGGGGAGGGAGGAGGGGGAGGGGGGGCAGTCAGTGCCAGGGCCGCAGTACTTTACAACGCTACCCGCGCGCCGGTCAAGGCGAACGACCCGTGCGAGCCCCGAGGGGTGGAACAACTTTGAAATTTCTGTACTGCTAGTAATCAATAAAAATTCCAAAACTTGAAAAAGTTCAGAAAAAAAAATTGAAAAAATTTGAAATTTCTTTAAAAAATTAAAAAATTTAGAGAAAAGGCGAAAATTTTCAAAACAAACTTTGATAAAAAAATAATTCACGATATTAGTACGCCAAAATTCCGAGTTTTTTTCCCTCGGAGCGAGCCCTTGCTTGCGGCCTGCCCGTGCCTTGTGCCTGCCGCTGTCGAACGCATCTCTGGCCAGCCGGCCGGGCGCACGGTCCCCCCCTGCATTATTAAGGGCCGCCTGAAGCCGCCACGACCAGCAGCAGTACGTTGTTGTGGCCACGCGGCCCATGCGGCGCTGAAAAATTGATTCGAGCTACGAGGTGTACCGAGGTGCGGGTCAATTAGAGCAAGTGCGGGCGGGCTGCAGGGCCAGGCCGGGCCGGGCCGGGCGGAGAGCACATTAGGCTAGGCGAGCCGGAGTTTTGGACAAAATATTTATTCCAGCAGAGTTACTCTAAGTTAATCTAGTTATCACATTTAAGAAGGGTTTAAAAATGCAGATATTATTTCTAGATTTTTTTTTTGTTTTTTGTGAAGCACAACACGCTCACAAAAATTTGTTGATGAAAATCAAACAATCGAAACAAAAAGACCATACAACTTCTTCATATGTACATAGAAAGTCAATAGGACAGTCATATATTTAAATATGTTTCATTATAAGAGGTAGTGGAAGACTTGGAATTTGTCAGTTTCAATATGAGATCAAAAGGGATTTCTTAAAATAAAAACCTTCAAATCAGGTGAAACTGTGAAAAATGTTCAATAGTTAAACAATAATTAATAACGTAGAAACAGATCACTTTTTGGGGCATACTGTCATCCACTGACAATTGTGCACTACTATCACAATGTGCAGCTCACTGAAAAAAATGAATCAAAACAAATAATTGTAAAGTCTAGCTTTAAGGAGACTGAACATACTTTTTCCAAAGCTTGAGCAATATCTGCTCAGTTCATTGAAATGTTTCTCCATAAATGAATACTGCATCAGCTAGATTTTAAATTTTACAATGCCAATACTATTACACATACTATGTCTATTATTTGATGTTTTGACTAGTATCTCATGATTGCCTATCAGTAGGATGTCAAGACTTAGATCACAACAGCAAACACTACCATACTAAATTAAGTGCAGGAAGTAATTCTTTACTGGTCACTAACTTAGGTGAGAATGTAAGAAGAGCACATTCCGAACAAATCAGTGATGAAAACAAAAAAAATTGACCGCACCAAGAAGAATGGCACAGGGCAGGGTGCTGCTACATTCTCCTATTTGAAATGCAGAATGTACTTCCTGTTTTCCTGTTTGCAAAATAATTGGCACTACCATCAACACATGTTAAAGAATACTGATTATTTTAACTATTTAATGTCCTTATTTAGGGTTTAAATTGCCCGCATAATCAGGCATATCTGAAGCATTACATATTCCCAATCTTTTGATATTTAGTCTGATGGTTATAATGATGTTCAGATCATTGTGCAGTGCAACATGTTAGTCTCAAACACGCTTGGTCCACTAGTGCATTAACATTTACAGGAATGCTTCTCTTGAAGTGTTCTTAGTTTTTAATACATTAATTCAGGGAGCTGCCTGTTAATATTATTTTTCTTCCACTCTTTTTACATGGATGAGGAGCCAATCCGAATTACTCACATTCACAGTTTGGGTTTCTCTGGCACTGCCAAGTCGTTCTGATTTGGATTTGTTTTCCATGACAAATAGGTGTTCCAGAAAATAGCAACAAATTGAACAACTACAACCCGATATTGCAGGGGAGTGAGATAGAAGTTGAAAAGTTGCACAGCTGGCCACAACTAAAAGAAAACAAAGAAATAAATATACTCTTTATATGCCTCATGAGATTAATATTAAAAGGAAAGTGAATGTGACAAAATGAAGCTACTACCAAAATTATACCTTATAATTGTTGATAAGCACATCTGGGTAAGTAGTAATTAGCTGGTCTTTAATCTGTTCAACGCTTTTACCCTGAGATAACCCTATTGTGGACAAGAGCACAACAATGAATGATGGTGCAAAGATGAGTTGGTCGGCACAGACTTTTTTTACCAGGGCATTTACACCAGCTGCACCAATGTGACGTTCCATGAAACCATACCAAGTATGAAGACACGGGCCCTAAAGAAAGAGGACAATTTGTATCCAAAGAAAAAAATCTAGCAAGAAAGTAAATTTTACAATACTTACAACCAAACATGCACCTATAGCCCCAAACCGAGCTACCCTCCCAACATCCAAATCATGAAGCCCACGTTTGTCTATGACTGTCTGGGCAACAATGTCTCCTGTTGCCATTAGAAGCCCTGCAATAAATGAGATGCGTTAGAAGCACACAAAAATAAAATTCACATAGAACATATTAATGAAATAAACGTTGATGAGAGTACACAAATAAATAGTGCTGATATACATTTTTAAAATCTCTACGTACCAGTTTGAGCTGCCTGTGTGCTCATGGGGTACCTTTGGACTGCATTTTGATACAACCTTAACAAAGTCCTCATTCTGCTTCACGTTAGTGAGAAGGTTAACACTTGTGAAGAACCACCCAAAGAGGCTCCGTTTTGGACTCTATCGGCTATGACATCCAAGGTAGAAAAAATGTGAGTATACTAATGTTATCCTAATGGTAGGTCTTTATCACAAAGATACATTAAAACAATGCACTGACAAATATTTACTTACTGAAAAAGGAATACCGACAGAAATAATGAAAATGCACACAAAGCAGACAGCGAAACAAACCCGGCGGGTGGGGGAGACTGCCAATAACAGCAGGATGACCACCAGCTAGAACAAATGTAAGTAACAAATCTTCCTCCCTCCCTAAAGTTAATAAATTTTTTGTGTATCAAATTCGAAAAGAAAACGTTCAATTTAAATTTTATTCCATTCTCTATCTCTTAGTTTGCCTTTAGCTCCTAGCATAACTTCTTTTATATACTGTTCCGCTACATGAATTTCTCTTACCTTGAGCTCTACGTCTCGATATATCGAAAAATGGAGAAGACGAAAAGGAAGCCTCGTGTTACGACCAGTCAAAATCCGTTTCCTTTCTTCAACGTAGCCTTTCAGGTGGGTACCGCATCAGCGGCGTGTTATCCAACTTTATTTTAGGTATTTTCCTACCATCCCCGTATCTTGTGCAATTTAAATAGCAGCTAGACTACTTTTATCTCCCTGTAAATCATTATTAAATTTGATATCCCCGTAATTTTATCGGTTCACCCGGCGGACTTGGTTGACGTGCTTCTGTTTTCTCACCTACCCTATTCCTTTTATATTAATTCTGTTAAAGCCGCCGGCTTCAGTAACATTCTGGTCTTGCCGGGTCTGTGCCCGTTGCTCCCTTTTTGCATTATCATTTCAAGTTCTCAATCGTCAAGTTGTTTTGTAACCAGATATAAATCACTCTTAACCTATAAATTACTGTGTGCTTATGTTTACGGTCACGGCACGTCCCATATTTCGTGCCACGCTGATTCTTTTCTTTGGTGCAGTTTTCTGCACAAATCATCCCTTATCATATTGTCCACGTCTTCTCTAAACCAGATCTCCGAGTGAAGTATTTGAACGCAATTATTGATACAAGTTTCCTTCCTTGTGTGTAGGATGGGTCGTGTTATTCGCGCCCAGCGTAAGGGTGCTGGGTCGGTCTTCACCGCCCACACCAAGCACCGTAAGGGAGCCCCCAAACTGCGCTCCTTGGACTACGCAGAGCGACATGGCTACATCAAGGGAGTTGTAAAGGTATGTTACATTTTGTTTTTCAGTTCTATCTCCGCTTAGTTGCATCTCAACATTTGCTGCACTTGTGGCCTTAGTGATGATTTCTTATATACCTACTACCGAGTTGTTGTGAAGACAATTAGAGGCTATTTCTGATGCCCACAGTGCATTAGTCCTTTGGAAACTCAGATCAATGATGATTTCTTTTTTATACCTACAACTGAGTTGTTGTGAAGACAATTAGAGGCTATTTCTGATGATACTTTTAAGTTGTCCAAGGACTATAGTTTTTAGGACTGTATAGATGACGATTTCTATTTGACTAACTGATGTGTTGTGAAGACAACTAGAGGCTATTTCTGATATACCAATATGTAGTAATGCTGTATTGTTAGCCATGTTTTGTGACAAGGAGTATTTATATTTTGTTACTTTTTTTAATTTTGTAGGAAATCATCCACGACCCAGGTAGGGGTGCTCCTCTCGCTGTTGTCCACTTCAGGGATGCTTACAGATTCAAGACAAGGAAGGAGCTTTTCATTGCTCCTGAAGGCATGTACACTGGCCAGTTCCTGTACTGCGGAAAGAAATGTAAGTATTCTATTGCAGTTTGCCGACATGTCTGAACTTAATCAACAGTTTTGATAATCATATCTAATGTACCCATTATTTTTCAGCCAACCTCCAGATCGGCAATGTTATGCCTGTTGGTGGTATGCCTGAAGGTACCATTGTCTGCAACTTGGAAGAGAAGACCGGTGACAGGGGTCGGCTTGCCCGTGCCTCTGGCAACTATGCCACTGTTGTAGCCCACAATCCTGACACTAAGCGTACCCGTGTCAAGCTGCCCTCAGGTGCCAAGAAAGTCATCCCCTCCGCCAACAGAGCCATGGTTGGTGAGTATCGTTCTTGTCACTAGGTTACAATTTTTTATTGTACATGTCTCAGAATTTTAAATCTCTCTTCAGGTATTGTTGCTGGTGGTGGACGTATTGACAAGCCTGTGCTGAAGGCTGGTCGTGCCTACTTCAAATACAAGGCCAAGCGTAACTGCTGGCCTAAGGTCCGTGGTGTTGCCATGAACCCTGTTGAGCATCCCCACGGTGGTGGTAACCATCAACACATTGGTAAAGCTTCCACTGTCAAGCGAGGAACCAGCGCTGGTCGCAAGGTATGTCTTGTGCTTTTTAGAAAAAATTGTACTGCCATGATGGTTATGACATTTGAAATCCATAATTCTTTGAGGATAATCTTACTACTGAGCAGTACTAATATTTATAATGTTTTACGTATCATTTACACATTATCTCAAGTGTGTTGAGAAAAATGTAACTGAGAATTTTGCTGCACACAATTTTATGAGCATTAAGTAACTCCATAATACTATATGAATGTTCTCTCACTTTCCAGGTTGGTCTCATCGCTGCCAGAAGAACTGGTCGTATTCGTGGTGGCAAGACAGACACCAAGAAGGGCGACGATTAGATCTAACGTCCTTATATTATGTAATAAATACCAAAAAAAGCCATTTGTTTCCCTTTGTGAAATGCCCGCCCTTGTGAAACAATTCAGATCACATTTACCTTAACATGTTGGAAGTACAATTTTATTCTATTGGCATATTGCTGCTTGCCAATGAGACAAATCATTTCTACATTAAAATACTCTAGTCACAACCCCATCCACACAAGTCCAATTGAAAGGAAAGAAAAGAAACATGACTCTAACCAATGTCTCAATTAGTACAAGGTACTGGAAGAGGTACACACAAAGGTCTCTCTTTGATCCTTGTTGGCAGCATTGTCAGGGAATGATATGTATACACCCTTGTGGAATTCCATTAATCCTGGAAGGCATTACTGCCCTGGATTTGGAAGAGTGATAGAGTAAACGAAAACACGCCATGAGCCGAAGATTAGATTCTAGTTATTTAAATTATATAATGGGTCAATTCCATTGAATATACCATGCTGATTTCATTTGGAATACTTCGTTTATGCTTATTGTGTCATCTGGTATTTCCGACACGTGCTCCTCCAAAATCTGTACGATACACACAAAAACAAATTGAGCACCTCACTAAGCACTAAGGGATCAAAGTCTTATCAGGCTGGAAGACTAGGAAAGTTGATTTTGAATTTACCGCTCTGAATTCACACCACCAGTATGATTCTACAATGTTGTCTTCTTTATTACGTATATTCTGGCGTATTGCCACGGTTACAAAGAAAAATCCATTGTTGTCGTTGACCTTAACTTGAATTTTTATTTTCATAATCCTGATTCTTTGCTGGCCTATATATGACCGTCATGTTTAAGTTAGAGCACAGGTGATTTCATTGCTGAGCCTGCGGACGTCAGAAGTCTTTTGCGTAGTCACTGGTGGCTCTTCGTGTTCTTCTCCCGAATTCAATCAACGCCAGCACTCTTTGTGTGAGAACTTCTTGTAGAAAGGACGCTTCGAAAAGAGCTCCAAGAGTATACGTCTTGATTAATAGTAATATGAGTAATGCACCCTACGAAAATGGATCAGGTCTAGAGCAGCAAGTAAGTATTTCCGAGAAAAAAATAAATCTACTTGCACATCTACGCATTGAAAATGCAGGACGACAGAGGGGTTACCGAGTAGGCCGTACACCCCGTGAAACTTCACTTTCTCTTTAAATCCGCTTTGTTCTATTTATTGTGGTTCGCTGGACACTGTTTACGTCAACAGTTTGTCCGGTGTTTTTTACGCTTTCTGAATTTGTGTCGAGAAGCCTTAGTATTGTCGATTTTGTAATTCATTTGAAGTCTCTCAAATGTGTGTCGAAGGCTACGTGTACTCCCGCAATGGCGGCTTCCACTGTGGGTTGCCTCACTTTTCTAGGTATTTCCGTGACTCATTTTGTGTAGTTGGACCGTTATATTTACTACACATTGTAAATTCTTCGACTTGCCGATGCTGCGCGTTCTAATTTAAAAATTTTCTCTCTAGTTCATAAAGAATTAGGTTAAATTTGATTTGTTTTATGTCAATTTTCACGGTCGGCCGGGACTTGCCCAGTTCTGTGTTTCATTTAATCTTGTATTATTTCACACTATTGCGTAATAATTCCTCTCCAACTTTAGTAAACAAAAAATTTGGGTAGTAATTTTTTTTTCTGGGGAATTTATAACTCATTTCTGTACCCAGGGACAGTTAAAATTTCAGGAAAAGTGAGCACTAAGCTTATTAATACCTTGCTCTGGTCCACAGTTTGCTGGTCTGGACTTGCAGGAGAAACGGGCAGCGTACGTTCCTCCTCATCTGCGCAACAAACAACTTGGTAAGTCTTATTCTTTTACTTTAGACCTTTCCTTTCCACACATCTTCCTTCTGGCAGATATATTAGATAGATTATTGGGGACGCAATGTGTTACAGTCAGTGATTCTAGTGGGGATCACAGGTCGGACTATTACGACAGTAGGGACCGTGATCGGGATAGGGACCGTGATCGCAAACGAGGTGGTGGCTACCGCAGTAAGTACTTGTGGATGCCCCTCAGCGAGAGTATAGTTTTGCAGTTGGTTGGCATGTGGCATAGTGGCACACCGTAATTAGTCCAACGGGTTCTGATTTTCTACATTAACTCTCTAGCCAAACCGCTTTAGATAACTAACATTACATTTGACCTATAAATAAAATTTTTGTTGGTCAATTGTAATAGTTCTTTTTAAAAACACTAATATTTATTTATTAGTAAAGGTTGATAAAATTCAGTGTAGCAGCTGCTAACTTCAAGCATTATTTTTTTAAGAAGTATTTTCTGCCAGTACAGTTCTAATACTTTTAGGTTTTCTCTTTTTATTTTATCCTAATATCCATTTAGTAGCAGGTTGTTATAATTTGGAATGTGCATGTTGTGTGGGTGTGTCTACAAAGATTCACTGAACTGAATGTTATTATTAATAATCAACTTATTAACCTTCATGCATTTGTTAATTTTGTACTTTCTCACACCACCTGTATCACCTCAGAGTTCACCCTTTATTTTTCTTTTTTTCCCTGTGTTTTATAAGATTTGATTTTAATGTATTTATTTTCTTTCAACATTGTGTGCTATTGTGCAATGCAGGAAAATGCCGAGTGGCCAGCTCTGGAGCATATTTGGACTGGGCTCAAGGCTGAATTTTCCCACTTAATTCCATATAAGTCAGTGTGCAGACACCCACTTCTCCTTCCTTGCTCTCTTTCAAACTATGTACCTTCAAATAACATAGCTCTGTAAATGTATTTGCATGTTTCACTATGGTACAGTATCTTGCACAGATTAGTGCTCAAAATTTGTACTTAGTAAAACCCAGGCATTGCCAGTGTATGAATTGAGAGAAGGAAGGAGTAAGCATGGTAGTGGATGCACACAGCGGTTTACAAAGATGTTGCCTCGAAGTGTGGTGCTTTGCAGGACGGTGTTTCGCTCCTTGACGTTGCTGACGTATCCGTTTCTTTTCTGTGCAGGCGGCGGGGGTGGGGGCGGTAGCGGAGGCGGTGGTGGTGGCGGCGGCGGCGGCGGGGGCGGCGGGGGCCGCGATTACGGGCGGGACCGCGACCGCGGCCGCTATGAGAACGGCGGCGACGACCGTTGGGGCGGCGACCGGGACCGCGACCGCGATTCTGGGCGGCGCGATGACTGGGGCCGCGGCGGGCGCGGCGGCGGTGGCGGCGGCAGCTGGAACGACCGCCGCGACCGGGAGCGCGATGAGCCCCCACGCGGCAACGACCGCTGGCAGGAGCCGCCCTCCATGGGTGACCGGTTCCGGGACGGTGGCCGCGACGGTGGCCGCGACGGTGGCGGCGGCCGCGGCCGCGGAGGAGGACGCGGGGAGGTGGACTGGACCCAGCCTACGGCCCGCGACGAGCGTCTTGAGCACGAGCTGTTTGGCTCGAGCAACACGGGGATCAACTTTAATAAATATGAGGACATTCCCGTGGAGGCGACGGGTGAGAACTGCCCGAACCATATCAGCTCGGTGAGTCAAATGTCTTTCCTAGAATAGCAAGTGTGCGACATTCAGAATTGCCAGTGAATGTCTAGGGTTGTGGTGTGCTTGAGACAAGTATTTTGTTAATGGTTGAATTTTTTCCCCCCAGTTTGATGAGGTCAAGATGACCGACATTATCAAGTATAACATCCAATTGGCTCGCTACGACAACCCCACACCTGTACAGAAATATGCAATCCCCATCATTATGGGTCAACGTGACTTGATGGCTTGTGCCCAGACTGGTTCAGGAAAAACTGCTGCTTTCCTTGTCCCAGTGCTAAATCAGATGTATGAGCGTGGTCCTCAAGAGCCACCAAATTCTAGGGTATGTTAAATGCTTTTTAAATTAATGTAAATCTTTACTCAGTACCCAAATGTCTTCACTACTAATTGAAAATCTTCTACATTTAGAGCTACAACCGCAGAAAGCAGTTCCCTATGGGGTTGGTTTTGGCCCCAACAAGAGAATTAGCCACTCAGATTTATGATGAAGCCCGCAAGTTTGCCTACCGTTCCCGTATGCGCCCCTGTGTTGTGTAAGTGCTGACATCTGAGTTAAATGTTAATTCAGAATAAATATTTTATTTCTCATTTTAATTCTTGTTTTTGGCAATGCAGCTATGGAGGTGCTAATGTTGGCGACCAAATGAGAGAGTTGGACCGAGGTTGCCACCTCCTGGTTGCCACACCAGGTCGTCTTTGTGACATGCTTGAAAGAGGAAAGATTGGCTTGGAGAACTGCAGATTCCTTGTGTTGGATGAAGCTGATCGTATGTTGGACATGGGTTTTGAACCTCAAATTCGTCGCATTGTCGAGAAGAATAACATGCCTGATGTTGGAGAACGTCAAACTCTTATGTTCTCTGCTACCTTCCCTAAAGAGATTCAGGTATGTATCCTACTTCAAGTGTTTGTTTTGGATTCTTGGTTATTAAGCAATACATTAATCATTCAATATTTTTTTCTGTTTTGCTTAGATGCTTGCCCGAGATTTCTTGGACAACTATATCTTCTTGGCTGTTGGTCGTGTAGGATCCACCTCAGAAAACATCACTCAGCGCATTGTCTGGGTAGAGGAATATGACAAGCGTGAATTCCTACTTGACTTGCTAAACTCTTGGAGAGGGGAGCCAAATTGTAAGTTTTGGGCTACCATATAGTTACATTTTATCTTTTGTGTTGTGGATGTGCTCTTATCAAATGCGTTCACCAGGTGAGGAGACCCTGACTCTGGTCTTTGTGGAGACCAAGAAAGGTGCTGATTCCCTGGAAGAATTCCTGCACAATGATGGCTATCCTGTGACATCAATTCATGGTGACCGCTCTCAGGGAGAGCGAGAAGATGCTCTGCGCAGTTTCCGTTCTGGCAGAACTCCTATTCTTGTTGCCACTGCTGTAAGTGTACATCACTCTCTTCAATTCAAAAATATATTCCTGAATGCACTAATTTATAATTTCAAAACTCTTCAACCTATTCCAGGTTGCTGCTCGAGGTCTTGACATTCCTCACGTGAAACATGTCATCAACTTTGACCTTCCCTCTGATGTTGAGGAGTATGTTCACCGTATTGGTCGTACCGGCCGTATGGGTAACACTGGTCAAGCCACCTCTTTCTTCAATGACAAGAACCGTTCTCTCGTGCGAGACCTTGTTGAGCTCTTGGTAGAAACCAAGCAGGAGCTTCCGGAGTGGCTGGACAACATGGCTGCTGATCCTCGCCAGTCCTCTGGCGGTCGTCGTGGAGGTGGTGGCAAAGGAGGGTAAGTGTGAAGCCACTGTCTCTTTGCAATTTAATCTAAGTCTCGATTGAACCATTTGTATAATTCAATTATTTTTCTGTTTTTCCTTACAGACGATTTGGAGGTGGCGGCTTTGGTGCCAGGGATTACCGTACCCAACCAGGAGGCGGTGGTGCTGGCGGTGGCCGCAGCGGCGGTGGACGCAGCTATGGTGGTAAGCAGCCATTTGGATTTCTATTCCCTGTGGAATTTTATTTCAATTCTGACGGGCTCTGATTTTTGTCTTGTTCTGCAGGAAGCTACGGTGGCGGTGGAGGATTCGGAGGTGGCGGCGGCAACTACGGCGGCTCCTACAGCACTGGTGGTGGCGGCGGTGGTGGCGGCGGCGGCGGCCCCGACTGGTGGAACAACTGAAGCGTGTCCCTACTCCTCTCAGTACCACAATTTTTCTAGGTTACTCAGTACCTTGACCAGTTCGATTATTAATGCTTCAACTGAGTGTACACAATGGGTAAAATTTGTTGTTTCTATGTAGAAGATGAGGTTCTTCTCTTGGTTTGTTGGAGTGCTTTAGATTATCAGCTTGCTTTAGGGAATGTCTTTGATTTGGCACATATCATGCTTACCAGTATTCAGTCATTTTTCTTAAAAGAACTGGTGGAGAGTGATACTTTTGGTGGTCCAACCAGTTCCTTTGACATGTAGGCTATCAGGGCGAAGAAAGAATATTCTGAAAGTGTCCTTATTTCCACCACTCATACCCCATTCTTGGTGTCAAATTGACTAAATATTGAGTTGCCAAACCATCCTTCCTGCAAAGTGTATAGGTTTTCCATTGTGTAAATTTCAAAATTATTTAATGTTACACTGCACTATTTACAGTTCTCCCTTTTTGGATTTTTTTTTTCATTGATGAAAATATTTGTACTAAAGCTCTGTTTTTTTCCTGTGCTTTTGCTGATTGTTTGATAACATTTTAGAATGTAGGCTGCTTTGTTTCCTTTTTTTAAAAAAGTAATCTGAAAGTGGGGTTCAGTTTCAGGTTGCACCCTGACGGTAGGATTAAATTGATATCCTCATATATACATTATTAGGTAATTATTGTAATGTCTCACCACATCAAGGCAGGATAAATTGGTCACTCCAAGATCATTTAAGTGCGAAAGACATTGTTTACTACTGGATTTGGGATGTTGCACAACATGTCATGTGTAGTTAAGTTTTAGGTCAGTTTGTTTGTTCCACCTTCATGATATATGGTTGATATTTTTTTTCTTTTTTTTACTGGTTCCCACCAAAGAATTTTTTACTTAAGTAGCTTATTCTAGATATTTTCATGTGTGTCTAGGTCACTTTGCTGTTAGCTTAGGCGACCTAGAGCATTAACTCATTTCTTTGTGTGCGTAGTTCTGGCCTGTTTTAGGGCTGAATCAATATTTTATGAAAGATTCCTTTGTTTTTATGTTTCAAGTTGTTTTACTATAAAAGATCACTTGGATAACCTTGGTCCAATGTGCTGTGGGTTGTTGATTATTGACTAATTCCACGGCCCATAAGCAGGCTAGAGCTGTCTTCCGAATATGTTTGTGAGCAGCCTTCTTTCTCTGTTGGGAAAGTATTCCTGCCGTGCTATTGTCCTGTACATGGCCACCTCCAATTTGAGTTGGTTGTGGCATAATATTGAGATCAAGTATGTATTTTAGATTCTATTCTGTAGACTCCATTTTGTATTTATTCTCCTCCTAGGAGCAATGGTTAAGTTTTGATGTTGTACAATGTTGTACAAAGTCTACATGTCATGAAGCTTCATTTCTTTCTGATGCAATTAATTTCATAGAACTAGCTTTTTTGCCAGTTTAAATGCATTACATTGTATTATTTTCTGGTGTAAAGCTGCAGTGGTATGTGAACAAACATTCGGAGAAAAGCATGCATTCCAGTCAACCTTTAAAACACCCTTCACTGACATGAATGATGAAACTTATTATATATTTTGTGCTGCACTTGTATGTTAAATGTCTTCTGCATAGGATCAAGTACATTTCTGTGAGAGTGTGTGTGAGACTACTTGATTTAGACTTTGCTATTTGTGATGTAGTCTGGTGTTGGACCATACCATACATCCCAGCTGACAGGCTGACGTTATGGGCAAGTGCAGGTTCTGTGCCCTTAAGCATTTTGCTGTCCCTGTGCAGAGTGTAAACACAAATTGACTTTATTTCACTAAAACAACAGTGGCTGCTTGAGTGAAAAACCAACTCAAGATTTTGCAAGAGCTACTTCTTGTAACGTAGGCTCTTTGTGCTGTGGCTGGTGTGGCAGTATTTTTTGAGCCTTTTTGATGTAAAAGTACTATTACCCTGCATGGATGCAGGGGTCAATAGTGATAATGTGGCCTGTGAGGCCAGAGCCTATTTGCTGCGGCAACTCTGGACTGTGGCTCAAAGAATAGTGCTAACTGTGTCAGTCTAAGGGAGACTGAATTGCAGTTCATGGACACAGAGAAGACAGTGAACCACACTCTTCTCCGTACTGTATTATTCTCCGTGAAGATGAAGCTAGTCTTGTCTGAAGCTCCGGAGAGATTTTTTTTCTCCCCATTCTTCGTTGTTGATTTGTAAGAATTCTTTTAATGATTTGGATTAAACCAAGGAGAACAAATGTATAGAAATTAGGAAGCAACTGTGATAGTGAAGTGATCTGTTGTTTTATATATTTTTTTTTCTTAAGTCCATTTATTGTGCCAGTAGTACTGGCACACTTGAAACAAATGAGCCAAACTAACAGAATCATTGAACTCCAATTTTGCAGATATATAAAACAAACGATCCAGAGCCCTCACTTTGAATTTATTAAAGCACTAAGATTTTATTTGGTCAGAGGGTTCCTGACTTAAAAAGGAATGTGTAAGTGTTTTATGAGAACCCTTATATATTGCTAAGAAATATGCCAATGTTGGCAATGTTAAAAGCAAGTCAACTTGTTAGAGAGGTATTTCATTTATCTATTTATTCTGTTGATTCACTGAGACAAAACTACCTTATTTATTGTCCTTGTGATAGTATACCTGCAGTGTGCAGTCATTTGAACTTGAGTATATTCTTGTAATGCAAGGTAGGAGAAGCATATGAAGCTGTGATAGTAACTTTTAACTGTTTTGTATGCATTGCTTAACACAATTGAAAGCAGACATTTGGATGTGTCTGTTCGTTTACACGGATATACTGGTTCAAATGAATCAAGTAAGATCATTCTTTATTCTATTCTCTTCCACACAACCTTATCCTTTCAATTGTGAAAGAGTTCTGGGTCGTGTTCTGCTGTGCCTTCAGCATTCAAAAATCATTTTAAAAGAATCTATTCTTTACAGCAGGTATAAATGAATTGGAAAGTACCTTTGGAATAGTTTTTAAATCTTTTTTTTATTTACTAAAGTATTGTATATCTGTGTGGAGGGTGTGTAACAGTGTGGTAACTTGTTATGACAGCGGAGATATTTCCTGTGACTGCAAGTCAGTTCAAGTCAAGAGTCTACTGTTTCTCAAACAGTGTGTGTAACATGGTATGACATAAGGGATGGCAAAAGAAAAAAATAAATATATCAGCAATCATACACTCTTAAATTTGTTCTTATCTCTAATTGTATGTGCAAATTTCCTTCAATTACCAGTGGGGGCTAAAGACACAATTCAGTAATAGGGATTCAAGTATTTATTTGAAACGAGTACATAATTTAGCTTAGAATTTAGTCAATAAATAATAAATAGGCACTCGGTGAGGCGGAATGAATTAGCTGCTGTTAAGACAACGCCTGCAACAGAAAATTTCAGGGGCTCGGGTCAAAGAATCGTAAGAAGGTTTTTAAAAAAAAAGGTTAAAAAAAATAGCGAATTCTAAAGCCTGTGCACCAGCTGTAGAATACATGGGAACTCAATACCTTAGTAATTCAAAGTCACATAGAAACATGTTTCCAATTTTTACTTTGGTTCAAATAAGATAAAGCAGTAACTAAAAGCGGAATTTTCAGATAAATTAGTCCAACCCGAAAATAATTAAATCACTCGTAGGCGTTGACTGCCGATCAGCTGATCAAGCCAACTTTAGAAAAATGCAATTTTAAACCACTCGTAGGCGATGACTGCCAATCAGCTGATCGAGGCAAATTTCTAAAAATTTATTTTTAAATCACTGGTAGGCGTTGACTGCCGATCAGCTGATCGAGCCAATTTTTAAATTAAAAATGCATTTTTCCGGCGTGGCCGCCGAAAATTGTAAATACTGATCGAAGTGGTACGGTTGGAAATGTTGGCACCCCCGTCTTGAATTTCTTTTTGAACGTCAGTCGTCAGTTACTCGCGAGGGCCGCTCGCAAGAGGACGTGTCGTGCGTGTCGTTCTCTCACCTGTCGCGCGCGAAGTCGGTACTTTAGTACTCCTCGGATTCCTCGTGAATGTGAACGGTGTCCTGGCAGGCGTAGCCGCAGGTGGTCGGGCAGCACTTCTGGTGGCTGGGGCAGACCTTGTCGTGGACGCAGAGGTTGCCGCAGAGGGAGGGCTCGCCGACGAACTGGTTGCGGGCGAGCCCGGCAATGTGGTGAGGGGGCGCCTGGGACAGGTCGGGGACCAGGCGGCGGATGTGCGGGCAGAGACCGGGCCGGCCTGCGGGCGGACACAGGAGAATGGTAAGTCACTCAAATTTGCATTATTGTCACACTGAAATTTGAATCGGGGCTGTGCGAAATCAGCTTCCTCGGCAAACCGACACAGGCGCGCGGGCCCAAGTTGGCATCATCCCCCAAAGCGCGCGCTTGCTCAGTATAGCAGTAACGTTCGAAGAGATCGCGAGGTTTGTCTGGCACGATTTCTGTCGGTACATCGGCGAAAAGCAGCCCCTTTCTTCTATAATTCGTGATGAATAACGATCTTAACAGAGCAGCGAAGAGAGCGAGTTGAGATGCTCGTATGCGTCCGAAAACGACAAATGAGGGTGAGAGGGAGCCATGTTCTAGCATGTTCTAGTTCGAGCGTCTCACTCTCACCTGTCGTTTTCGGACGCATACAAGCATCCGAGCTCGCTCTCTTCGCTGTTTTGGATCTGGATCTTAACCTCAGCGCCTGCTCAAGTCAAGATCGTCCCACGGAAAGAATAGGCTATCTATCTCTCTCGCACTCATGGGAAAGCGTATTTGGTGTACTAAACTCTCGGCAGCTCCACTATACTCACACTCGGGCTCGCGGCCGATGGTTCTGGTCAGAGGGTTTTCGGCGGCCGAGGACTCGGCGGGGAAGGGCACGGCCATGGCGGCGACGGCCAGGGCGGCCAGGATGGCGACGACGGGGATCGCGCGGGCGAACATTGCTGCTGCGAGTGGTGTTGCTCGTGAGGGACTCGGCCGGCGACTGATACCACGGTCGCGCGCTCCGGGCCCAACGTCGACTCCGGGGCCCGGGGCAGCCCCGGAGCCCGCCCGGGCGGGGTGGGGCGGGGGCGGGGCGGGGCCCGGGTCGCCTCGGAGGCCGTCGCCCTCTCCGGGCTGCCCCGTCCAGGCCATGCCTGTCCCTTCACCGGACCCTGGACCTTAGCCGGCCCGGCGCCGGCGGGTGAAATCGGCGAGGTGGCGGTAGTGCGGTGCGCCCCGCCCGCCCCGCCCCCCGCCACGCCCGCCACGCCCGCCCCGCCCGCCCCGCCTTTGGGAACGCCCCCGCCCTGATGGCACACCCAGTAACGCTGACAGGGCGCGGGCGGGCTGCGGTGCGGCTTGCATTCCATGACGGGCACCTCTATCTAATTTACTAGAGAGGGCTGTGGGGAGGCCACTTGAGGACGCGGTGGGATGAGCTAGGCATCCTTGCTGTGGTCCTTCTTGCCCTACAGTACCGTGGGTCTCGAGGTGGCGGGGCGGGGCGGGGGAGGGGGGGTCTGACCGTAGTCTCACCTCAAAGACAAACCCTTCTCACTGAGGTCCGCAGGCAGAGCAGGGCCGCCAGGGTCGGACATGGGGGGGCACGGCTGTGGCCAGCAGGGAATGCCATACTGGGTGGAGGTTAGGGGGATGGGGGAGTGATGCCCCGGATCAATCATCATCTGGAGGGGTCATGCCGGCGGCATTCCCCAGGATGTGAAATATTTGGGGAATCCTTTGCCAAGAATAAATAAAAGTGTGGCAGCGGAGAGTAAAAGTCTAAACCTCGCACTAACGCCCCTGGTGCGCGGCAGAGCTGCGGCCGCGTCGGGGCCCGCTGGAATTCAAAGGCGGGGATGAAGGGGCGGGGCGGGGCGGGGCGGGGCGGGGCTGCAAGAAAGGATCCTTGTGGGCAGGGCGGAGGAGAATGCTTAGCAACCCCCCGCACTGTACCGCTACCCCTGCGCAGCTCCGAGCGCGGCCCGGAATTACTGCGCTGTAGACAATGAATAAAAGAACACTGCCAAAGGAAGTTGAGGGGTATCTCGCCGAGACTTGGCGCTCACCGCAAAAATACAGTCCCGGCCCGGCCCGGCCGCGTGAGGGTGGCTGGAGGCCGTTGGAGCCCCGGCCAGACGCCGCGGGGGTAGGCAACCCATCGCGCTCGGCTGAGCGAGCAGTTGCCGGGCGGGCGAGGCGCCCGGAGCGGAGCGGCCCAAGTTGTTGTTTATTTCCGCTCGTAAGAATGACGGATTGCGCTCCATTTTTTTCATGACCGGAGCGCGGCCTGCCGGAGCCGGGCCGCGGCTCTGGCCCGCCAGGCCGGAGCAAGAGCATCAATAAGCATCGCAGTTTAGTGTCCGATCCGGCCGCTCAGCTGCGCCCCGCCCGCCCCGCCCCGCCAGCCCCGCCCCGCCCCGCCCCGCCCCGCTGTACTGGCCGCCCTGAGCCTCTAGCTCAAGGGCTGCTGCACTGCCCGGGGCGGGGCGGGGCGGGGCGGGGCGGGGCGGCCGTTATTTGCAAAGCTAGTCTGAGCCTCCTGCAGGGGCGGGGCAGACCAGGGGGCGGCAGCAGGGAGCAGGAACAGGACCTGCCCTGTCCTGCAAAGTGCACTGGAAACCAAATGTGTTCGACGTTCACACACTAGCGTTTCCAGTTTCCTCTGCGCGCATGTGTGTGTGTGTGTGTGTGAGACCCAGCAGCCCCTCGGCGTTATCGGGGCTGCTGCTGCTGCACCATGGACACTGCACCTTGCACCGCGCCCTTCCTGCGCTGTGCAGCCCTCCCGGGGGCGGGGCGGGGCGGGGCGGGGCGTGCTGATAATCCTCCATCAAATTTCCTCCCAGCGCTTATCCCTTCCCTTCCCATCCCTCTCCCCTGTTCCCATTCCTCACTGTCGGGTTGGGGCGGGGCGGGGCGGGGCGGGGCGGGGCCCCTGCCGGCCCCTGCCCTTCATCCCTCACGCCATGTGCGTCGCCCCGCTGACCGCTCACCGCCGCGCCCGCCAGCCACCCCTTTCACCGGGAAAATTCATGAGGGCGGGGCGGGGCGGGGCGGGGCGGGGTTGTCCACGACTTGGAGTCGAGCAGGTTTTCCCGCACGTTCCCCTGGTGCCGGCCGGCTGGGCGCGGTGGGACGGAGGGACTCTCCTTTCTGCCGTCTCAAGGCCTTTTGTCTGCCCCCCTCCCCTGCTCCGCCCCAACCCCCCCTCCCCTCCCCCCTCCCGCTCTCCGCTCCCGCGCCGAGCGAGCGCTCGTCCGCTGAGCCGCACAGCGACCGGCACAAAACCCAACCTTGACTCTCCGCCTCCAACGAAGCCTCCGTGGCGCAATGGTTAGCGCGTTCGGCTGTTAACCGAAAGGTTGGTGGTTCGACCCCACCCGGGGGCGGTTCCTTTTTTTTCTTTGCTTCCCCGCCTCGCCACGCCCTTCCCTTGTCAGTTGTCCGTTTTTTCCCAAGTCACACGTTAAGCCGTTTTTGATGAGCGCCTCCTGACTCGTTGCCGCATCCGCGCGGTGGACGTCGTGGCGTCGGCGTCGGCGTGGCGTCGCGGCGACGAGGAGCGTCGGGAGCTGATTACATCTGCATTACCAGTCGCACCTGGGCAGCCTGGCCTGGCCATTAGCGGCCGCACAAAACTGTGGCCCCGCCCCGCCCCGCCCCGCCCCGCCCCACGTCACGAGGTCCTACCCGTCATGATGGAGACATTAGCCTCCCCCCCCGGCCTGGTCGTTTGCGCCCCGCCCCGCGGCGTCTCCCAGAGTTAGGCCCATGGCGCGCGCGCGGGAGGGAGCGTTGCCACCAGACGACCTTGGCCAAATCTCTCTAATCGGCTGCGGGTGATTGTCTTGAGTCGCGGTTTGAAATCGGCTCGCGAGATGATGAGTCCTCTCTCTGCACTGGAATGCCAAAGTGTGCGAGTGTCGTACGCTTTTTGGTTGTATGAATTTTTTATTCACGCACTTAAAGATCGTCATAGTAATAAGGTGCATGTGCTTTTGCGTGTGTTACGAAATAAGCCCTGCTTTTCCCCCTCCCCTTCCTGATTCATCCCAGACCGCATGATTCTGGCTCGCAAAACTTCTTTGATATGCCCGGCTGCGGCCGCCCCGCCCCGCACCGCCCCGCCCCGCCCCGCCCCTCCCACTGGCGTATCGCGGAATGTGAATCAGATTCCAATAGAACTCCCCTTCATCCCGGCAGCCACACTCTCCCTCGGGCGTGGCCCCCCTCCCCTCCCCCTCCCACTGTGCGAGGGGTGGGTACAACAGACCAAGGGGAAAACAACTCTGAATTTAAGTGTACAAACGTCGTTAGTTTTCCTGATTTTTTTCTAAATTTCCCTGGAGTTAATATTGCAATTTAGACTGTGATTTTTTTCTGAATTACGACGAGGTGTACAAAAATTTTTGTTTCCCCCTCGGGACAGACGACGCTGGGACCGGAGGGGGCGTTGCCCCCTTCCACCCCCTCCCCTCACTCAGCTTACTGGGAACGGGGGCCGTTGCCCCCAGCCCCTACCCCCTCGGGTCACTTCTCATTTCACTTCTCATTTTGTGTGGAGAGAGAGTCTCCGGTCGGGTGACATCTTTGGGCCGTCCCTGTCTCGTCTGGCCAGACAGACCCTGTCGCAGATATCCATTCCCGCCAGCATCCCTAAAACGTCTGCAGCCGACGAGCTGGTAATTGTTGTAGTGCGCCAATGGTTTCGACCCCCCGCCCCGCCCCGTCCCGGGCCGCCCCGCCCCGTCCCGGGCCGCCCCGTCCCGGGCCGGGCACCCGGGCCAATGTCATAAGTAGTAACCATAGTTTATCGCGACGGTGGAGCCGTTTCCGGTTCCGCCACAGGCTCGTCGGCCGGGGCGGGGCGGGGCTTCTGGAATTCGACCCCATAGATCAGATCCCGACCCGACGCCCCGCGCTGCGTCGGCGCCCAGCACAGTCCACAAGTCGAGCCTCGGGGCGAATAGGAGCCTAGGCTCTGGGAGGGAGGACCCTGACGACGGGGTTCAAGTCAAACACAGTCCAAACCGCAGCACTGCGGTCGTCACCGAGAGGAGGAGCGAGAGAGAGGGAGAGAGAGAGAGGAGAGAGAGAGAGAGAGAGAGAGAGAGACAGGAGGGAGAGAGAGAGGGAGAAACCATAGCAAAACATGCTGGGTTACCCGCTCCCTGTCCCTCCCCTTCTCTCTCTCTCTCTCTCTCTCTCTCTCTCTCTCTCTCTCTCTCTCTCTCTCTCTCTCTCGCTCGCTCGCTCGCGTGTCGTCACGCAGGTCCCGGTTCGGTTCTCCCCGGATTAGCCCGTAGTCACGGCGGCGGTGGTCCCAATCGGGTGAGATCAGTGGATTATGCACCAACACCAACCCTTTCGTCCGGCTCACACACACAGAGACCGCCACCGGCCGCGGGGATGACATTGCCATGCAAATACGCGCAGTAGAGTCGTGCATGACGACGCGTCTTACAGAAACGTGTCAGGCGCGCAGAGCGTACCCGTATGTACACCGCAATAAAGAAAAGCCTTATTAGCGCGCCCGTCTCGTCCCGTCTCGACGGCCGCATCGCCGTCGCCGCCGTCGTCTTAGCAAACGTTGCGTCGTCTGTAAAGACTATGGTAAATATACCGCACCATCCCGGCTTCCACGCCTCGAGGGCGACAGACGGTGGTTCAGAAGCACGACACCACAAACGTCCTTGAAAGTGTCAATTTCGACAACTATTTGTGCCAGGAATATTTTTGTTTGTGGTATCCGTGTGCTGTGTGACACCGGAGTGAAAACCCCCCGTGAAGTATGCAACCCGCCAGCACCGCTCCATCCAGGACTGCCTACCCTACAGGGGCACGGCGGCCAGCGTGGAGCAGGCAGAGGGCGGCCCAGGCCCAGGCCCAGGCCTCGTGGTTCGCGAATTTGTCTCGCGGGATAGTGCAAACTCCTCGGTGGTGTGCAACTTGTGCCCCCTCCAGCAGGGTGTGCCACTCTGGCGGGGGCCCGGGCCGGGCCGGCCGTATGGTATGGTGTGGCGTGGTCCACTCACGCTGCCTCTATTGGAGCCATGCAGACCTTTTATAGCAAATTTTATGGCGGGCGGGGCGGGGCGGGCACTACACTGGCGGCGAGATGCGTTTCATTAATATTTTATGGCGATGGCGGTTAGAATGGTTTCTTTTTGGATGGAGGGAGAGGAGTGCGTGTGCGTGAGCGCGCTCTCTCTCTCATTCACTCTCTTCACACTGCCATAGCTTAAGCAGCGGCGGCAATCCTTCCCTCCCACTTTATTTTGTTGTTTTTGCCGTTGTGTGAGTTACGTGCCGCTGGCCCGCGTGTTGACGCCGGGGATTTGACACTGCACTGTCACCGCGTTAAGCCCGTCCCCGTCTCCTTGAGCCCCTACCTTACGCTCAGCCCCAAATATTTGCGAACGTGAATTTTATTTTGTGTGTGCGTGTTTCTGTTACTAATTCAACTTTTTAAAAAAATTGCATGGATTTTATTTTTGAAATAAAATTCTTGAGAGTTTTAAAAGTGGTTTGAAGTGGCGCGCGCTACTGCTGCCGCGGGCCGCGGGGCGGGCGGGCGGGGCCGGTGGAGGAGTGGGGGGCCGCCGGGATGGGGGAGGGGCGTGCTCGTCTGCGCGCGCATCCTGGTGTTCCCCCTCTACTCCCTACCCACCGCGAACGTTCTGCGTACGCGGAGCACTCCCCTCAACAATCTTCGGTAGTATAGTGGTCAGTATCCCCGCCTGTCACGCGGGAGACCGGGGTTCGATTCCCCGCCGGAGAGTAATTTTTTCCGCGGGTTTTATTCAGAGGTGTACACTCTACAAGATTGGCCGAGGCATCTGACTTATCTTGGCAGCCTCTTTCACCAATCTTCGGTAGTATAGTGGTCAGTATCCCCGCCTGTCACGCGGGAGACCGGGGTTCGATTCCCCGCCGGAGAGTATCTTTTTTTTTGTACAAAAAAACTTCCATTCTTACACCCGCGTGAATTTTTAGTGCGCTTGAAGGTAGGAAGAGTCTAGAAGAAAAGATAAGAAATCACATGAACGATCATAAGGGAATTTTGTTGTCAATGCGCGAGTTATTGCGGGCCTACTTCAAGCCTCTCTGTAAGTCGCTCATTTCAAGTCCGTGACGCGCTAAGCTCCTCGTCTTATTCCCTTCCTGTCGATTCGTGACACGTGACACGTGCTCTTGTGCGTCACGTCAGTGTCACGTCAGTGTCACGTTACGACTCGGTTCGCACTGACCGCTCGTTATCGTTATCTGCCATGCACTGACAGCTCCCCGCGCGCTCACGTGTCGTGTTTCTTTAACTTTTTCTTCTTCTTCTCATCGTTACGTAACGGCGTATAATGTCACGTTTTGGTCGAACATGTGAAAACTGTAGGTTAGGTGCCTTACTCCCGGTAATGTCGGCCATTACCTTGTCCTGATGCCGCGCGGGGCGGGGCGGGGCGGGGCGGAGCTGTCCCACCGCTGATTGACATGGAGAGAACGACCTGTTATTTCACGGAACGTCGATAGCGTAACGCGCAGGCCATACCGTGACGGGCCGAACGCTTTTCGAGGGAAGGTGCACCGTTATCGACAGAAGTGTAAGGGGTGGAGTGTGACAGCCGTAAGGTCCGTGTGCGCCGTGTAACGCGTAAGCGTTCATTGTCTTTTCATTCATTTCGATCGCTGGAGAGAGAGAGAGAGAGAGAGAGAGAGAGAGAGAGAGAGAGAGAGAGAGAGAGAGAGAGAGAGAGAGAGACGGGGATGGCCGTGTCGGCCAGGGCTTCGCTTGCCGTGTAATTTACTGCCAGACTTTGACGATTCCGCAGGAACTTCCCAACCCTGTCGCCAGATAGCGTGCGTGATGCATGGGGCGGCCCCGCTGGCTGCCGCGCGCTGTATGGCGGCCCGGCCCGGCCCGGCCCGTGACTTCAATCGCTAGAAATTGATAGTCCTGCTTTTATTGGCCGGGCGGCGGGGCGGGGCGGGGCGGGGCGGGGCGCAACGTTACGGAGATGACACAGGGCGGTCCTCATTAGGCGGTGGCGCCGCGGCAGCGTGGGCACGGCGGGCCAAACGCCAAACCGCAACTCGCAAGTGTGAGAATCTCAAAAATTTCAATATGGAAATATAATTCTCGCGCGCCTGCACGTGTGTGACTGTCCGTAACGCACTTTGAGTTTAACAGTGTACTCGAGTTCCGTAGGCAGCGAGCGACACGCGCGGCCTTCGCCGGAGCGATAGCGTGGGCCTTACAGACTAATTTCAAATAAATAACTTTAATTTCGGCCATCCATCAAAACGCTCTCCTAATTATCCGTGCTTGCGGGCGGGGCGGGGTGGGGCGGGGCGTTGTGCCGCTGAGCAGCTGGCTCTCGCACGATTCTCTTTCTCTCTCTCTCTCTCTCGTCGATTTGAACTTGGAAAAATTATCAGAATAAGCCAATGGGAAACGGAAACAGACTACTGTATCCTGGCGCTGGCGAGTCGGAGGGCGCGGCCTGCCGTCGGGTGCAGTGAGCAGTGTGAGCCCTCCTATCTCCTCTCCTATCGCCTCAACGATTTAAATTCGGACGAGGGCAAATCGATTTCAAACGAACTCTGTGTGTGTGTGTGTGGGGGGGGGGGGGGGGGGAGGGCTGTATGTGTGCGCTCCCCTCATGCAGTGTGTGCTCCGCCATACTCTAATCGAATTCGAATCACTCACATTTCCCTCATAATGATGGAGATTAATTTAGCCCCTCCCCCGAGGTCTCTCTCTCTCTCTCTCTCTCTCTCTCTCTCTCTCTCTCTCTCTCTCTCTCTCTCTCTCTCTCTCTCTCTCTCTCTCTCTCTCTCTCAGTGTGTGTGAGCACAAAGAGGCGCCGCCCTCCACGCCTTTGCCCGTCACCCCAATGATGGACGACTCAGGGCTCTAATGAGCACAAAACTTTGCCTGCTTACTGATTGGTAAACGGGAAGGGAATAGAGTCCAAAAGCCCTTTGCCAGCCCGGCGCCCCACCCCGCCCCGCCCCGCCCCACCCCGCCCCGCCCCGCCCCGCCCCGCCTCCCTCTCCGGCTGCTAACTCGTATTTGAACGCAGTCCGCTGCACATGCACATGCGGCAGCAGACAGCTCTCTGTAACAAATGTTTTTTAGGGGTTGCAGGCGAAACTTTTCCATGAGAAATTAATGTCGTCAAGTTACAATGTAGCAAATTGTAAAATTACAAAAAGTCGACTAAAAAAACACGGCTTGGCATTCCGAAACGAGCACAACAAGGCTTTCGTAAATTTTCGACACCGATTCAAAAAATCCCAAATTACCAAAAAATGTCGCGAATTTTACGAGAGTATTTTTTTTGTGCTCCACCGCGCGTGCGTGTGCAACGAAAACTGCGCTGCAATCTTATTGCCATTGCGTTTCGCTGGTGGGAAACAAGTGGGGCGATTTGGAGGAGGGGTATGGGGTGCAAAAAAGCCGCCAAGCGCGCGCAGCTGTTTTGTATTATTTTCGCTCTCCGGCCCGGCGCGCGACGGGGACTAGGGGCGCTGTTTTTCGTCTGGATTTGCAATTTAATTATCCCGCGCCGGTCCGAAACATTTTCGTTTCGAAGTCTGGCGGGCGGGCGGGCGGGTGGGGGGAGGAGGGGGCCTGGCTGCTGCTTCATTCTTGAAACTTATCCAGTGTGTAAATGTCGCACACTTGAAGGCGTGTGTATTTCCATTCGTACCCACATCACTTAAAGTATGTGAAATTCTTAGGAAAATTTGAACATCTTTTAGGGAAGTGTGTGAATAGAAACTCGCTCACACATTTTCTATTCACACACCTACAGGTGTGTGCCTCACCGCTGACACACTTGGGTTTTGAACTTTTTGGAGCCCGCCCCGCCCCGCCGCGGGTCTCTGGTCCTCGCTTTATGTGTGTCTCCTCCCGGTGTCCGTCCGCCTGGCCTGTCCCGTCAGGTTATCCAACTTATCGCCGATCTGATCCCGAGCGCGACCCGACGGTTCCGCTTTGGGACGCGACGTCCCGTCCGCGCTTTACACGTTTTTCAGCACGATCACCATCGAGGTTCTGGTTACTTCCCCGCGCCGCGGCCGCGCCGGGTTCTCTAAAGCTTTTATTTCGCCTTCTATTTTATTTTTTACGTATTTTTTTTTTGTGTGTATTCCAGAAGGCAATGAAATGGAACGGCCCGGGGACCCGATCGAATTGCGGTTACGGCGTTTGCTGCCGTTTTTATTTACGCGCCATACGCCGCTGGAATTTAAAACTATTTGATTTTTCTCTCGGTGCGTGTGTAACTACTGTGTGCGTGTGCGCGCGCCCCCTTGAACTTTAGTAATAAGCCGCGCACATTACAGCGTAGTACAGCGTACAATTGGAGGATAGAGATAGGCCTGCCCTGGGGGCGGTCGTCTTTTACGGGGCACTTAACTTTGGCCTCTTTTACGCCAACATTTATAGAGAAAAGGATGAAGTGCAAGGCCGGCTGGTGCCAGACTCCCCCCAGCGACCGCCCTGCAGTGCGTGCCTCACTGTATTTGCTGTAGTGCACCAACTTCACAGCCCTGTGCTGGAGCTGGAACTTTCTCCAGTAACCCGACTCCAGTACTGGAGTCATGCGCACTGCGGCGCATGTTTCCTGTTTCACCCAACTCGTCCCCGCCGCCCCCTCATACTTTGCCCCTCAGGCGAGCGAAGCTTTTTTTTTATAGTTTTTTTTCCTCCAGTTGGTCAAACCTGGCAGCGCGTGAGTGATCTCTCATATTTTTGGAAGTGTAGTAAACCCTTTGGACGGCGCCCCGGCCGGCCCCCCGAGGGGCTTCGGCTTGACGAATGTGTGTCTGAGATGGGCGGGGCGGGGTGGGCCCCCACATGCGTGTTCTACCCCATATCGTTTATGGGCAGCTCGCGGGGAGAGCCCATTCTGAAAGTTCAGAGGAGCACGTAATTGATCACACCAGAAAATCGTTTGCGTTCATTCTGCCACCGTAGGTTAGTACGAGATACAGTCCACCGTAATTTTAATGGGAAACGGGTAACGTGAGGGAAAAGTGTGTGTGTGTGTGTGTGTTGGGGGGATCGTCGAGTCACGGCCGGGTAGGGTATAGCGGGATAGGGGGTTGCGGGGGCCGCACTGGCTGCCCCCTAGGAAGCCATCACGGCCCCCGCTGCTCCCCTCCCCCCCCCCCCCTCCTGCCCCTGCGCCCCTGCCCGCACGGAGATGAAACGCAAATAATTGGAATAAGATTGAGAGGGGTGTCCCTCTAGGGGCCGAGTAGCAGGAGAGCGCCGCCCCGCCCCGCCCCGCCCCGCCCCACCCCGCCCCACCCCACCCCGCCCCGCCCCGCCCCGCCTTGGGGCGCAATCCCCGCTCCATTAATCTGCCGTCACGCCGCACCGCCGCGCTACAACACGGGGAGGGGGGGGGGAGGACGATGGGAAATTTTAACGGTGATATGAAATATTTTGGACGCGTCCGCCCTATCCCCCCCTCTCTTCCTCCCTCCCCCCCACCCCTCCTCCTCACCCCACCCCCTACTCTTTCCCCTCACCGAACGCGCGACTGCTGCTTATCTCATTTTACACACTCGGCGCGTTGCGACAACTTGGATCTATAAAACTGTGCCTGCCTGTAGGGGTCTGTGTGTGTGTGCGTGTAAAACGGTTCAGTAGCTCCCCCCACTCCTGCTGCTGGTGTGCTAGTGCAGGACCCTGGTGTAACGAGCGCCCCGCCCGGGCCGGGCCGGGGGTGTGATGTGCCTGATGAGGTTCGGCCGCGGCTCACCTCCTCGGAGCCACCCGGCCTCGGCCCCGGCCCCGGCCCCGGCCCCGGCCCCGGTGTGTCTCCTTTGATCAGAGCAAGACGGACGCCCCCGAGAGCCACAAAGGAGGAGGAGGGAGGTGGAACTCGTGCGGTCCATGATCGCCGGGGCCAAAGTTCAACCCTGCTGCACCGCCGCCCGCTTGACAGACCTTCACAGGGGGAGGGGAGGGGAGAGAGGGAGAGAGAGGGAGAGGGGTGGGGAGGGGAGGAACAGGTGAGGCGTGGAGGAAACTCGAGGGTCAAAGGCAAGGGGTGCAGGCGGCGCAGAGCAGCACGGGGAGGGGAGGGAGGGTCATGTGAAACTGTCTTGCTCATCGTGTCAAATTAGAGGAAGGGGACCTCCCTCCAAGCGTGCCAAAGCCAACCCCTCCCCCATATCTCTCTCTCCCCCTCCCTCTCCCTCTCACTCTCTCTCCCTCTCTCTCAGGAGGGTATAACAACCGATAGTATTGTACTGTACGACGGCCAGCAGGCCATGGCAGGGGCAGGGGCGCTCACCGCAGCCCCTCGGCCCGTGGCTGCTGCGCCTGCAGGCCTGCCACCGCGGCCTCGCCCTCCCTCCTGCGGGCCCTGCTGCGCCTGCAGGCCTGCCACCGCGGCCTCGGCCTCCCTCCTGCGGGCCCTGCTGCGCCTGCAGGCCTGCCACCACGGCCTCGCCCTCCCTCCTGCGGGCCCTGCTGCGCCTGCAGGCCTGCCACCACGGCCTCGGCCTCCCTCCTGCGGGCCCTGCTGCGCCTGCAGGCCTGCCACCGCGGCCTCGGCCTCCCTCCTGCGGGCCCTGCTGCGCCTGCAGGCCTGCCACCACGGCCTCGCCCTCCCTCCTGCAGGCCCTGCTGCGCCTGCAGGCCTGCCACCACGGCCTCGCCCTCCCTCCTGCGGGCCCTGCTGCGCCTGCAGGCCTGCCACCACGGCCTCGCCCTCCCTCCTGCGGGCCCTGCTGCGCCTGCAGGCCTGCCACCACGGCCTCGCCCTCCCTCCTGCGGGCCCTGCTGCGCCTGCAGGCCTGCCACCGCGGCCTCGCCCTCCCTCCTGCGGGCCCTGCTGCGCCTGCAGGCCTGCCACCGCGGCCTCGCCCTCCCTCCTGCGGGCCCTGCTGCGCCTGCAGGCCTGCCACCGCGGCCTCGCCCTCCCTCCTGCGGGCCCTGCTGCGCCTGCAGGCCTGCCTGCGGCCTCGCCCTCCCTCCTGCGGGCCCTGCTGCGCCTGCAGGCCTGCCACCGCGGCCTCGCCCTCCCTCCTGCGGGCCCTGCTGCGCCTGCAGGCCTGCCACCGCGGCCTCGCCCTCCCTCCTGCGGGCCCTGCTGCGCCTGCAGGCCTGCCACCACGGCCTCGCCCTCCCTCCTGCGGGCCCTGCTGCGCCTGCAGGCCTGCCACCACGGCCTCGCCCTCCCTCCTGCGGGCCCTGCTGCGCCTGCAGGCCTGCCACCACGGCCTCGCCCTCCCTCCTGCAGGCCCTGCTGCGCCTGCAGGCCTGCCACCTCGGCCTCGCCCTCCCTCCTGCGGGCCCTGCTGCGCCTGCAGGCCTGCCACCACGGCCTCGCCCTCCCTCCTGCAGGCCCTGCTGCGCCTGCAGGCCTGCCACCACGGCCTCGGCCTCCCTCCTGCGGGCCCTGCTGCCCCTGCAGGCTCTGCCACCACGGCCTCGCCCTCCTCCTGCAGGCCCTGCTGCGCCTGCAGGCCTGCCACCGCGGCCTCGCCCTCCCTCCTGCAGGCCCTGCTGCGCCTGCAGGCCTGCCACCGCGGCCTCGCCCTCCCTCCTGCGCGGGCCCTCCTCCTCCTGCTGGCCCCGCCCTGCTGCCCCGGACAAACAGTCCGGTGTGCAGCTGCAAAAATACTAGTCCATTCGCTACATGTAACGACTGCGGTGAAATTGCGCATCCGATGGCGCTTACTTTTAATAATATTATTCCGACCCGATGGCGCTTACTTTTAATAATATTATTCCGACTGTACTCCGCGCTCGCTCCCGCGCACTCCGCTGCGTTATTTGTCTCCTGTAATGGATTTGATCGTCCGGCTGGCGCCGCCTTTAATTGAGGCCGTTATCGATGGCTCCCAAGCCGATCGGTTTTTGTTTTGCGGCCGGCCTGGTCTGGCGGGGCGGGGCGGGGCGGGGCGGGGCGGGGCGGGGCCAATGAGATGCGCCGTTTGAAATGACGCGCGCGACCGCGGCGGGGCGGCTGTCCGTTCCGCATGCAAAAACTGAATGCATTTGGCATATGAATTATCTGTGTTGTCGGAGGGGAGGGGAGGGGAGGGACCCCCGGCCCGGCCCCGGCGGATGTGGGGGATGCAATCGAGATCTCTCTGCTGCAAGCGGAGAGGACCACGGATAATGTTTGTGATGAGATATATTTACATTGAAATTGTGGTCCAAATAATCTGGGCCGTAGATTTAAAGAAAAAGAAAAAAGAAATTTGTCTCGCGATATTGCTGCGATAGGCAGCTTAACTTTTATCTCAGTCTTTTTTATCGTGCGTTGCAAAAATGTTAAAACAAAGTTGTCTGTGGTGCGGCACGGTGGATCCCTCATTAGCTGACAGTTCGCCGCGAGCTTTACCAGGATAAACTGCCCCCTCTGCTCCGATGGGGCTGCGATTTCCTTTTTTTCTTCTTTTTTTTATACCTTATTTATTTCTCCCCAAACACGAAAGGGGCCGGCCTGATGAGGGGTTGTGCGTGACAAGGAGAGAGATGACCTGTTGGGAAAGGGGAAATGAGACAGCAGGAGGGAGAGAGAGAGAGAGGGAGGAGAGAGAGAGAGCGTGACAGTGGCGAGGCGAGGGGTGGGCAGCGCGTTACAGACAGCGGGTACGCGGGCTGGCGGGGAGGCTCTTGCTGTGTCGAATCAGGAACACGGCAGGCTCAAATCTCACAGCTGAAATAGGCTTGGCATTTCGCGTTCCGCTGTGTTCGTCAGCCCCCCGCCCCTTGCATGGCGCGGCCGTTGCTTGCCCCACGCGAAATACTACTTGTAGTGATGAATGCTGGCGCTGGACTGGCCGCCCTGCTGCTTCTGCTACACTGCTGGAAATAGTGGGCGTGCTGGAAATTCCACTCCACGAAAATTCCACCAAGGAAACTTGAAAATTCTTATTATGGGGTGTTGCTATTTTTAAGTTTATTGAAATGAATTTCTGTCGTAAAATTATGTGATTGGACTGCGATCGCGAAAATGATTGGCACGCATAGCGACGGACTTATCGGGTGGACAGTGGCTTAAGGGGGAGGAGGTGGCGAGGGGAGGGGGGGAGTTGCGGACGGAGCGGGGGAGTGAGGGTGGGGGCTAAGTAGCAGGGCTGTAATAACATCTAGGGCCCAGCGACGCAGTGCTCGAAGCCATTAAAGGTTATACAGCGTCGTAACTGTCTGTCTCTAGCGCCTCCCCTCCCCCCTGCTACGCCTCCCCGGCCGGGGGTAGTTCTTCGCATCGTGGAGCATCCTGCCCCTTGTTTTATCGCTTCGAGGGAAAGGGAAACAGGGCCAGGGCGGGGTGGGGGTGAAAGAGAAAGGAAGGGAGGGTTATAAAGCAGGAACAAAAGGTAGAGGGGGAGGGGCGGGGGGTGGTGAGGGGGGTTGAACCCTCGCGACGCAGGCGGCCAGACACAATATAAAGTGCAACAACTTAGCATTTGGGATCCGTGGAAAGGTGGTACGGAAAGGAAAGGGCTGGAAGCAGAGGGGTGGCGGAGGGAGGGGGGCGAGGGGCGGTGCGTCGGAGGTCTGCGCTGCGCGGGGGACGGGGGGTATCGTCGCGGGCTGGCTGGTGTAGCGGCCCTGAGGCGTAGAGTATCGACGGCCTTGCTTTGCAGCGCTAGGACGGGCGGGGTGGGGCGGGGCGGGGCCCTGGTGGTCAACGATTTACCCGCCCCGCCTCTACGCCCCTTTTAGCCGCATCGCCGGACACTTTGCGCGTCGCGGTTATATACGCGGAGATATGTCCTCTGCAACAGAGTAGCGTGCGGCGTCAGGCAGCCCCGCGCGGGTAGGCAACCCGCCCGCCGGTAGGCAACCCGGACAGGACGGGCCAGGCTATAGGACTTTGCGAATGCGTTGCCGCCTTGTTTGATGCGCGCAGTGTTGCTAAAAAAGTAAGCAAAACGCGCCCAACACACAGCCGTGTGTAGCGGTGGGTACCAACGCCTGCCTACTAGGCAACCCCTCTGCACAGCTGTGAGGATGTTGCCTAGTAGGCAGGCGTTGATACCGGCCGCTCCTCACGGCCGTGTGTTGGGCGCTTTTTGCAGCTACTTTTCAGTGGCAACACACGCGGAGGCGAGCACACGCTCGCGCCCAGGCGAGGGTCCTACTGTGTGAGCACACCGCCCCGCCCGTACAGCACTATGTAGCGGGACACAGTGGCGGCACACAGCCCGGTAGATTCGATAAAGTGGATGGCTGGTTTGCAGAGTGGATTGCTCGTTTGAACCGCTCCGCCGCGCCCCGCCCCGCCCCACCCCACCCTCCGCTAGTCTTGCGGACGGCGGCGGGGCGGGGCGGGGTGGGGCGGTGCGGGACGATTTAGAGCTGTCCGTGGAAGGAATAGCGAGCCATTTAGTAAGCATAATGGGAAGGGAGCCTGGCCTGCGTCTTATATTTCCGCAATTGGTTGATTTGAATGCGCTGCTGGATTATCGCGATGGATTGCAGACTCTGGAGGAGGAGGTTGTTAGCCGCGGGCTGGAGCTGGAGCTGCTCGCCTCCCTCCAGCACCGCGCCGTCATCCACTGACGTTTCGCAGGAAGACACATTTTCGATCCGAAGGGTCTTATATTTTTTGCAGTGTGCTGGGCCGCGTTCAGTTCGCGAGCCGCGCGCTCCGCTCCGCTCGGCCCCCTACACAACCATAACCCGCCTGCCCCCCCCCCCCCCTAACTGCACCCCTTTCCAGTTTTGCGGTTTAATCGCCTTACCGCTGGTCGTGTTATCGCTCCAGAATGCCGACTCCAGCTCCAGCGGAGACGAGACTGTTCCAGGCTCTGGAGCGAGTTTATCTCGATGCAGGCTGCATTCTGATTGGGCGGAGGGAGGGAGGCGGCGGAACGCACTCTGCGCCTCAGGAAGTGGCCCTGCCCGCACGGGGATGTTTTTATTCCTTTGTTTTTTGTTTTAAAGAAATAGATAAGGACGTTGAGTCGTCCTATGGGGATTAACCGTTACCATATTTTCTTTTGTCGTTTTTTTATTTTCAAAAAATTTGAAACAATGGCGAGTGGAATGAGTTGGTCCGCCTTATGGAGAACTTGGCGGGCGCGGCACTTTAAAGTGCAAATCTGGCATTAGCCGAGTGCTCCGCTCCGCCAGCGCCGGCCAGCCGGTCCTGCGGACAAATCCCCTGCGGCGTCCCCACCATGCGCGGGGAACGAAAGAAATAAAAGGAAACTAGTTTCCGACTGTGTACAGCGCCAACAAAAGTAATGAGGATGGATCGTCCCCTTTCTTAAATAATCCTATTTAAAACGTCACCCACAGGGCTGGCTCCAGCCTGGCGGCGGCGAGCCGCGCTCCGCTCCGCTCAGCTACAAGACCCCCCTCCCCCTCCCCCTCCTACTCCACCATTCGCGAGAGACTGCTGCAGCGAGTCTTCATGTCACTCGTATATAGTACCATTCATTACTCCCATTCACCAGGAGTCACAGGGGTGCTGCAGCACTGCCGCCTCTCTCTCTCTCTCTCTCTCTCTCTCTCTCTCTCTCTCTCTCTCTCTCTCTCTCTCTCTCTCTCTCTCAGCTGTGCACACTCACACGTCGTGGCCATGTCTTGCATGGTGCCGACGCCCCCCCCTCCCCTCCCCCTCCACTTTCCTCTTTTCTGCCTACCCTCTCAAGTCTTCGCTATGTTGCATGGTCGAAAAAGTATAATAAAAAAATTAAAAGAAAAGCCGCACAACCCACGGTGACGAATCAAGGCGATAGCAAACAGACCCGGGTCAGATAAGGAAGTCGTCGCTCACAGTCACAGTCGTCACTTGAGCCCGCGAGTGTTTCCTGGGACTCTGAGAGATATCAATCAGGTGTGACAAGGGGAATCTGGTCGAAGGGCTTAGCTCTGTCGCGTCGGGGCACGTATTGTGCGAGCGAGAGCTTTAAGAAGCCGCGCACCCTTTTCGAAATGAACAAAAAAATAAAATGACAATAATTATAGAAATAAGGGACGTGCGTTTCTCAGGCTGCAGAAGCGCTGCGCTCCTCCACCCTCACAGCAGCTCGAACAGGGTCAAATCATTATGTGGAATTATTATTGGCCTGGCCCCGCCCGGCAGGCGCGGCGCGGCGCTGCGAGGTGGCATTAATTCTCACATTATATTGTGTGCGCCTAGACGTCGGGACCCCCCCTCTCTCTCCCCTGTCACACATTTATACTCATATGCACATACACGGACGTTCATCCCGCCTTTGGGATTATGACGACGTATTATACATTTGCATGTGTATGAGTGCAGGCGCGTGCATGTGTGTGTGTGCGTGCGCATGCAGTAAAAGTTCACCCCTCCCACGCACTCGCTCTATACTCGCCTATACACTGTCGCCAGCACCGGGGCGGGGCGGGGCAGGGCGGGGAGGGGCGGCGGGCTCAAACTTTTTTGATTGCCTTTTCTTATACAATGTCGGGAGGAAAATAGGAAAAGCTGCACGGCACCCCCCTCGCGAATGTAAACCCTAACGTGGTCGGGCAGTCTCTCTCTCTCTCTCTCTCTCTCTCTCTCTCTCTCTCTCTCTCTCGCTCGCTCGCTCGCTCGCTCGCTCGGTGGTACTCGTCCGGCACTGGACGGCGGTGGCGCTCTATAGAGACCATAGCGATGGAGCGTTCAACTTCTCTCTCTCTCTCTCTCTCTCTCTCTCTCTCTCTCTCTCTCTCTCTCTCTCTCTCTCTCTCTCTCTCGCTCATTCTCTTGCTCTTTACGTCAAACCGACTTTTCCTCCCCCGCCCTTTTCTCGTCCACCCTCACCCCCAACGGTCGCTCTTCCATCCCTCCCCCCTCACACACACACACACACACACACACACACACACATGAGCGTACGAAGAGCAAGCATACTTTCCTTATTGGACACGAGTGGCTGCATACAGCACTGCACGCGGCGTGGCGTGGCGTGGCGCGGCGGTATATTTGAACGGGGGTTTGGGTGGGGCTGGGGGAGGCCGGCCGGGCCCAGCCCAGGGCCCACGGGGCCCCGCCTGCTGAATAAGCCAGTAATGATGTTCATTTGTTTGGCCTTACCAACCAGCCCCGCGCGGACGTTGCGCGCCAACAGCACTAAAACAAGAAAACCTAAAAGATTTTTTCAACGCTGTTTTTTTTTTATTATGGTTTGGTGCCGTGCGCGTTTGTGAAAATGAGGATTACTGTTTGGATATGCGGCTTAGGCGGGCATGGCGTGGCCTGAGTCAGCTGAGCTGTCGAAGCCGTCCTCTTCGACCCGTCCAGGGCTGTCAGTGCAATATCACTGAGCTGTATACAGCCCGGGGAGCTCGCCTCGCCTCGCTTAGCTCTCGCGGCTGATATCGAGTACTGCGTACGTATAGGAGGACGTGTTGTGTTATACGACGTATTGCACCACGTCAACGCCCGTATCCGCTCGAGACGGCCCCGCGCATTGTAATCTGATAATCGGCCGCGCTCCAGGTGGCAGGCCACTCCGCGCCACGCCACCGCGCCACGCCGCGCTTGTTAGCCTCTTGTTATCAGAGTGGAGTTGAGTAAATTAACAATGGCCTGCCTATGGCTGCCTGTGCGGGGCTGAACTTGGGGAGGCCACCTGTGCCCCGTGTGGTGTGCCCGTGTGCGAGGACCGCATTACGACTGATGACGAGGAGAAACCGGACGGCATCACGCGGCCCGGATCTGAATGTCCCACCGATGCTTTGGTTATTGAGTCGGAGTTATTTCTGGTCGCGCCTTGCCGAGGGTGAATAAGGCAGCAGCTCTTCTCGAAAGTCGAGGAACCGGGAAAGACACGAGGTGTATCGATTTGACCGCGTCGATATATCGCCGCGCGTCACTTTGGTGGCGAGTCCAGTCATGTCCCTAAATGTGTACACCCCGAAACTGACTGCAGTGCGCGGTTTGTATTTTATTCCAATTTTCCCTTGCATTACGGTTGGTATCAAAAGAGAATTTTTTTTTTCAGTATAGTTGTTCACCCTGCGATAAGTTTGACCGACAGCGGGCCGGCGCCGTCTGACTGGCCGCTGTTAAACTCTTTAGCTGACTTACACTGACTGCTGGCCCGGCCAAGCGCCGCGCCCTGCCAACTTGCAAAAAAAAAAAGGGCGTTTACTCAACAAAATCGTGCTGTAAACTTCCCAGTGGGTTTGCGCGGCGCGGGGCGGCCATATTCCTAGTCACGTTTGACTTAGGAAACGGTGTGAGTGCAGTGCGCGTGCCTTTCTGAGCGCGAGGCGAGGAGCGCCGTTTCCTCCGAGAGAGGTCTGCATACAACGAGCGGTTTTGTTTTGCATTGCGCGGGAAGGAGCTGCTGCATGACTTGCATTACTGATTTGGCACTCCCGTAGTTGGCAACACTTTGAACGGAGCTCGCCAAAGCACGACGGGCAGGGCCCGGGCCGGACCGGACCCGCTACTGCTGCCACTGGCCCCTCTCTCTCTCGCTCTCTCTCGCTCTCTCTCTCTCTCTCTCTCTCTCTCTCTCTCTCTCTCTCTCTCTCTCTCTCTCTCTCCCTCTCCCTCCCTCCCTCTCCCTCTCCCTCAGCACACCTACAAGTGTGTGAGTCGGTGCACATGGGTGGCTTATGATTAAATTGTCGCCTTGCGGGGCGGGATGATGGAAAGGCATGAGATAGACGGCGAGATATCGCCGCCGTTCTAAGGAGCTAATCAGCGGTGAAAATGAGGGCTTGACGAAGAGCCGAACTTGTTTTGGGTCTGAGCCCGAGCGGGGCGGGGCCGGGCGGGGGCCGGGCAGGGCCGGAGCCTCCTGATGAACGACACGTCACAGGGAGAAAAGCAGCTGATTGATAAGATACCGCCTCAGCCCTTTTCGTCGAGAATGAGGAAGGAACTGCTTCCAAGTGATAGTGCGGGTTCCTTAATTGCTCCGCAGCTCGCGCGTCGCGTTGGGTCTGCGGCCTTATGGGGTACGGCGGCGGCGGGCGGCGCGGGCTATCGGGAAAGTCATCGGGTGATACCCCGTCGCTGCACGTCATGGGGGCGTACGCTGCAGTGTGGGAATTCCCTCATTGGAAAGAGATTATTTCTTCCTGGATCGTGCGGCGTGGAGATAACGTGGGGCCGCCCGGCCCCGGCCCCGGCCCCGGGGGAGCGGAGCAGGACGTCAACTCAATCCGTGAGGTGCTAAGGCGGCGCACTGGTTGGCAGTTTCGGGCCTCTCTCTCTCTCTCTCTCTCTCTCCTTCCCTCTCCCTCCCTTCCTCCCTCTCCCTCTCTCCCTCTCCCGAGCGTCTCGTTAACATTTCCCTTGAACCATCGCTGCGGCGCCGCGGCGCGCCTGTCACCCGGGAGATACGGGACGACGTGCTGTGCCTCACCCCCGGCCCCACAACCACCCCCCCTCCCCCCTGCAACCTAAACATCCTCCTGCTGACATTTGACGCGTCACAATTATTTACTGACATCGACCGGCCGCATTCATATTGATATGCGCGCCGCTGGCTGTGTCGTCACGCCGCCGCGACGCCGTAGAGCAGTCGCGTCGAATTTCCTGTTGTGCAGGAAGAGCGGAAAAGTGGCAGAATAAATATTGAAATCATTAATTCTGTAATACCGGCTCTTTCTCATGCGACACCAACTTTTCTTTTTCCTCGGCGCGCGCGCGCACACATACACACAGTGCCGTGCTTTGCGCCGAGTCTGATAAAGGGGTCCTTCCCTTCCCTCCCGCCCAGGCCCAGGCCCAGGCATTCCCTCCCGGCCGGCCGGGCCCGGCGCCGGGGGGCGCTCCTAACGAAGCGCACGAAATATTGCCTACTTATGGAGCCGCCAACGACCCCTAATGACTATCTCTCTCCCCTCACCACCTCCACCCGCCGCGCCCCGCCACGCCCCGCCCCGCCCCGCCCCGCATCGACCGGAGGAGCAACCCCTTCCCCCGCGAGCGCCCGTTTAGGCGCCGGGGCGCCAGAAGAAGAAATAATATTTTTTTTCCGTCATCGATGAGTTTTATGAATTATGCCCATAAAAAGCAAAATAAACGCGATAAAAAGTAAAATTATTACAGTAGCCAGGCAGGCCTTTGGCCAGGGGGTGTAACTACCACCGCGTGATGGTCGTAACCCGCAACCGGCAAAGGTTTAACCAGGGGGTATAACTATAACCGCGGGGATGAACTACCATACTGCTGAATCGTCATTTTGGAATTTCTGTCTTGTTTTATTCCCGCATTGCAAGTCTGACTGACAAAACTTGTGCGAGTTTTATTTCCCTGTTTTCTTTTATTTCCTTTTTATTTGCCCGCAGCGCCGGTGTGCTCGACGACCAGGGGGAAGCGCTGCTGTCAGCTCTACCCCCTCCCCTCCAGGCACATCCAGACTTCTAAAGGTGCGTATCTGTCCGAGAGTTAATCTCACGGCCACCCTCGGGGCGGGGCGGGGCGGGGCGGGGCGGGGCGGGGCGGGGCGGGGCGGGGCGGGGCGGGGCACCCCGCCGTAAGGCCTAGGGCTTCGCTATCTCCTATCAACGGACCAGCAGGCGGCCGCACTGGAAACCCTTATTCAAGTTTGTCAAATTCCCACCATTCCCTGTTCAGATGTGGAAACTCACACACCTCACAGGCAGGCTACACTAACAATTTGGTTTCCAGTGCGCTGTCACCTTGCGTGCTTCACGAAATTCTTAAGACGCTACACTGTAAAATGCTTGCAAAGAATTAGTTCGTATTGCAAACTATTTTCTTTGTAAGTTGCAAAGAATTTTGAAGCATTGTATTACGAACTAATTCCTCTGTTTAAGAGACGAACTATTTCGTTTGCAATACAAACAAATAGTTTGTAAGAATCGTAGCTTGCAAATCGAAGTTCTGCAATACGAACAAATTCTTCGTAATACGAATATTTAAAATTCTTCGCAACGTTGCAAAGAATTTAGTTTGCAAGCATTTTACAGTGTACATTTTTGAAGTTGTGCCCTTCATTGTAATTGTCATTTTAAAAGGGCCGTAATGACGCGTTATTGGCGAGTGGGGCTCCGCTGTTTTTTTTTTTTCCTTTTTATTTCGGGCGTACTGCCAAATAAGAGTGCAGTTTGGTCCGGTTGAGCGTTCCCGTCTTGCACCAGACTCACTGCCAACTAAAAGTTCCCACGGGGAGGAACGCCATCGACCCGATCCGCAGAGAGTGGCATTGTGGATGTGGATGCCGCGCCACACCCGGCTCGCCCGCTTTAACTCGACATTTCTTTTCCTAATTCTTCGCTTTCAATATTATTTTCTCGTGCTTCCTGATAAAGCGCGCCCCGCGGGGATTAAATAACCGGATTGCTCGGTGGTGATAAACCAGCGGGTTTGCTTACCTCACCCATAGGCTTTCGAGGCTCTCCCAAGAAGAGATAAAAAACTTTCTTTTTGAAATATTTTTTTCTAATTTTCTGGTCGTGTATAAGTGCGGGCGCGGGGCCGAAACGGCGACAAACACGGCGGGATTTATGGCAGTGTGGCAGCGACAAACAGGCGTGCCCCGCGAGGAGTATTTGCACTCGGGCTGTTTGGTCGCCCCGCACCTGGGGATGGAAAGCCCTGAGGCCGTGGGTGCTCGCTGGTACCAGACATTCTTAGATTTTCGCTGAACTAAAAAGAAAAAAATTGCTTTTAGCCCGTGTAACATGCTGAGAAAGCTTTCGCAATCAATAATAGCAGGCGTCGGCGCGGTGTTGGGGGTGGGGTGGGGGTGGGGGTGGGGTTATTGTCTCTGATGATAAGCCCCAACCGAAATATGAAAGTTTTGAATGTACCTGCCAAAGCTCCCCTCCCTCCCTCCCACCCCCGGGGCCCCGGCTCGGCCCCGGGCCACGCAGACCCTGCTGACCAAACAAGCCGCAGCGCACCCCTCCCCTCACAACTCGCCCCGCTCGGAGGGGTGCGCCGCCCCGCCCCGCCCCGCCCCGCCCCGCCCCGCCCCGCCCCGCCCCGCACTGGCTAATTCTAAAGCTTAATAATCGCAGGCGCCTCGCGCTTCGTTGACATTTGATTGTGAAAGAAAAATTGCCAACAATTCTTGTAAAATAACAAACTGGTTTTTTAAGTGTTGTAAAATTGAAGCGTAATCGCGTCATTCGCATTATGGCATGTGTCTTCCTTTTAGACAACTTGAAATTGCAAAAAAAATCTTGGGTAATTTTTATCCGTGCACAACAACGTTACGATCAAAATGCCGCCTGCCGTAATGTAAACGTTCGACTATTGACGTTCTTTTTTTTTCCATTTTTGTTTTGTAACACCCATCCGGTTGCCTAGGCCGTCCGGTGTGCTTGGCGTGGCGCTCATCAGCCCTGGGGGCTGCGCCAGGGCTGCGCCTGGGCTCCGCGCCGCGCTGCTGCTGGCGGAGGAGGAGGTTTAGAGGGTGGATGTGACGAGCAGAAGGCGCGGGGCGGGGGCTAATAAATCCTTGTGCAAAGTGTAACGAGCAGCTTCCGCTGCAGAGCCTGGCCTGGCGGCTCACACGCAGGGAAAGGTTCTCATTCTGCTGTGCGCGCGTAGGTCCCTGCGCTGCGCGCCGCTCCTATGTAAGCTGCCCGCGGCCGGGCCGGGCCGGGCCGGGCCGGGCTCAGCAGAGATATGCAGTGGGCTGCGACATTTTTTCCGACGCCGTCTGCTCAGTCTGTGTGTTGCGCTGCCAAGGCGACCGGAAAGGGGTCGACTCCTATTCTATTCCCATGGAGGCTGCCGCGTCGCCCCCCGCGCGCCCCGCGCCCTGCGCCCCGCGCCCCGCCGGCCCGGATAGGGTGACCTATGGTCCAGTCTGGTCCACTCCTCCCCCCCCCCCCTCTGCAACTCCTCCTCCGGTTCCCTGGGAGGCCGAAAGGCGTCTTCTGCTAAATTAACTCCGAAAAGACGACTCGCCCCCAAGTCGAACCGACAGGGAGAGTGGGACAAAGAGAGAGAGAGAGAGAGAGAGAGAGAGAGAGAGAGAGAGAGAGAGAGAGAGGGGAGAAGGGGCAGTAGTGTGGGAAGGAATGGACGGAAAAGAATTTCCGCCTCTTTTCATAAAGATTTTCCACAAAGGGCTGATTCTCTTGAAGGGCCCAGCCCAGCCCGGCTGGCCCGGCCGCGAGCACAGGACCCACCCGACCACTAGTCCAACTATACTGCAGTGTCTGATGGGCCCCCTTTCATCAAAAGGGCCGGAGAAGCAATTTCGTGTGTTATTTTCGCATTATCGGCCTTATTCTGTGAACCTTTCTTGATGTGATTTTTATGGTATTTTTTTATTCTTAGCATTAACTGTGAGAAATGTCTGTATACAGACTCCACGATAGGGGTTAGGAAGGGTGCGAAATTTTCCACGAGAAATGTCGTTAAGTTCACTGAAAACGGGGGAATGATGCATGTTACTGTAACATACATCATTCCCCTGTTTTCAGTGTTACGATATTAAATTGTAAAATTACAAATTTCTAATAACATTTGCTATTAACTTGTCATCTTTGTCATGCTGCAAATAACACAAATTGGCTTTCTTAAATTTAGTATAACGATCGTAAATTTACATCATTTGTATACTAGAATTGACGAAAAATGTTGCAAATCTACGCGGACATTTTTCTCAGTGTTTACGCACTTTGATACACCAGGGACTTGCCTTTTTGCAAACGGCTCGCGGGGCCAAGTGCGCAGAGTGAATCCGCAGCAGCAAGCCCAGGGGGGAGATGGGGGAGGGTTAGTGCTCTGCCTGATGCTTATTGCATTGCTGTACCTCCCCCGTGCCATGCGCTAAAAACATATTTGCAAGGCGGCGTGGCGTGGCGTACCGCCCCACATCCACCCCTCCCCGCCCCCACCTCCATGACGTCATGTCGTAAATTCTTGTGAACTATTTGACGTGTCCGCTCCGAGCCACGCCCACGCCGCACCGGCCCGGCCGTGTCCCCGAAGCCCAAAAAGAATTTTTAAATTGCCTCGTTTCCTATTTTATACTTTGGCTCGCGTTTTCCCTCCCCTTTTCGAATATGGCGCGCGGCCGTTCACCGCACTTTGGTGTGGTGGCCCCGTGGTCCGAGGGGGAGGGAGGGGGTTGCCCTCTACTTTCGTCCCCAGCGGCCGCGCCCCTGCACTGTCCCCGCCCCCTCACCTCTCTCCGCAGCCTCGTTTCTCACCTCAGAGCTTTGCCCTGAACTACCCTTTTCCCAACTTCTTCACGAAAGGAAAGCCAAGTGTGTGAATGTCGCCCGCACTTGTGGGTGTGCTGGGTGTCGTAAGTGTTCCTCCCCCGGGCTGGGCCGGGATGCCGGACGTCGCCATGGAAACCGAGAAACCGATACTCCATTCGAAAAGCAGTGGGACTATCGAGAAAAGTGCGCCGAGAGCCCGGCAATCAAGACAGATAGTGTGCCTTAACAAAAACCATTAATTAGAACTGGCTATCGGGGCTCTTCACGCTGCAGCAGTTTTCCGAGAAAAGTCGAGATAACGTATCAACATATATTTTTTTTCACACTGGAAACCCTTTTTAAGTTTGTAAAATCTGTAGGAAAATTGAAACATTCTCAACTTTAAAACTTGGAACGTAGGCTTTTTGAACGGGCAGTTCTGAAGGGTTGTCGCGAGTGCGGAGGGAGGGACTGCGCCTCCTCCCCTGCAGAGGGCTCTGGCATCGCACCCTATGCGAAAGGATAAAAAAATTGAAATGAAATTTAAAGAGCTGCTTTAGCGTGTTTCGTAACGAAATTACAGCGCGGGCCAGGGCGGGCGCTGGGGCCTGGCTGGGGTCTCCCTGCCGCCCGCCGGGCGGGGTGGGCAGTACCGCCGGGCGCGCCGCCTGGGCTGGTGGCCTACCTCCCCGGCGGCGGCCCGCCCCGCCCCACCCCGGCCTCACTGTAAACGCTATGGCAACTTTTGATGCCAAAATAGTGGCGTCCATTTTTTGAACGCCACATTTTGGCATCTTTGTACAGGAATGCCAATGTTTAGCCTTTTTTTACCGCCAAAATTTGGCATTAAAAGTAGCCGCAGCGTTTACAGTGCTGGCACCGTAGCCGTATTGTCCGCGGGGGATTGGTAGCAGTGGCCCAGACCCGTACACACAAGATGGAGCCAATACGATAGGAGACGGGGTGAACGCGTTTAGTTGGAACGATATGGAAGGATAAGGCCCCCCTGCCTGGCGCATGCAGGGCAGGGCAGGGCAGGGCTGCCACCCTCAACATCCCGTCCGATATGAGGAGGGGGGGGGGGGGCGTTCTCGCCTGGCGGTGCGCTTGATAACGGCCTATTCATGTCCCTAATGACGCGGCGCGCCCCGCCACCCCCACCGGCCATTTCACCATGGACTGTAATGACGCGTCGAATGTCACGACCGATACCTCGCGTGCCCCGCGTGCCTCTCTCTCTCTCTCTCTCTCTCTCTCTCTCTCTCTCTCTCTCTCTCTCTCCCCTCTCTCTCTCTCTCTCTCTCTCTCTCTCTCTCTCTCTCTCTCCTCTCTCTCCCTCTCTCTCTCCTCTCTCCCTCTCTCTCTCTCTCTCTCTCTCTCCCTCTCTCCTCTCTCTCTCTCTCTCTCTCTCTCTCTCTCTCTCTCTCTCTCTCTCTCTCTCTCTCTCTCTCTCTCTCTCGCCCCACCCCCCTTCTCCCGAAGCAGATAAAATGAGATAGCCTGGGGCTTATTACTGCTTGACCGAAGGGCCGCCACCAAACCAAACCCCCCAAAACGATCAGATTAATAGCAGACGACTTGAGCGAAATCCTCACGGAATAAAGCCACCGAAAAATGTGGCAAAGCAGCAAGTAGCCCACGTGTCGGTCCACGTGCTCTAATCAGGGACGCTCACAATGACAGGTGCGGGTGCGGCCAACCTCGTACTCACTGTCCGAACCATTCCCTATTTTTTTCTTCTGCGTGTTCTGCTGCGCATGAGTCGCAGCGAAGCGAAAAATACGTAGCGAAAGAAAGACATTTGGCAACATCTGGTCGAAAAATCTGACCTATTGCTCCTTCTCTCTCTCTCTCATCCTCTATTCCACTCCCCATATCCTTCTCTCTCCTTCTTTATAGTTTGGCGGGAACAGCGGTGCGCGGAGGCAGGAGGCAGTAACAGCAGCAGTGCGACGCAGGAAGCATGGCACATTGCGCGGCCGCCACGCCACGTCGCTCTCTCTCTCTCTCTCTCTCTCTCTCTCTCTCTCTCCCTCTCCCTCTCCCCCTCGCTCACTCCGTTGCTTTTCTGTCGTGAAATTAGGTTTATTAAGTCCTGGCGGCACATTCATCTCGGCGACGGCCGCCTTTGATCACGTGACTTCAGAAGGCGAAAAAAAAAAGGACATAGAAATTCACCTCATTAAAACCTCTTGTTCTCGGTCGCTCTCTGGAAAACCCCCTAGTGTGTGAATGTTGCACTCTTGTGGCGGCATGAATGTCCATTCGCACACTTGAACAAGTACAAGAACAGGCCGGTGTGTGTGTTAAAATGTTTCAACTTGAACCGAAAGAGTTTACTAATGGTAATTCACACACGTGTTCGGTTACTCACATGCCCACGTGGGTTTACAGCGTGAAGTTTGCTTCGCTCTGGTGAGGTGAATCGCTGTATGGAGGTGAGGAGTGGTCAGGGGGAGGGGGTGGGGGGCGTAAGGAAAACGCCGGAGCTGGCCGGAGGTTATTGGAAATAATGACCCACGTGACAGGCTGGGGGGGGGGGTGGGGGGGTGGGGGGGCGGCCGAGGGAAGAATGCCAAAGCGCCGCGTCCGGCCGGCCGGGCCTTGAGCGGCGGGGAAGGGGGGGTGGGTTTTGGGGGTGGTTTTCCTCCTCGTCCTCGTCCTCCTCCTCCTCCTCCTCCTCCTCCTTCTCCTCCTCCTCCTCCTCCTCCTCCTCCTCCTCCTCCTCCTCCTCCTCCTCCTCCTCCTCCTCCTCCTGCGATGGCTCCCCTGCGAGCTCCGGGAGGCGGATGAGGAAGGCAGAATGAAAGGGGAGGCAAGTTGAAGAAGGCCGTGCCGGGCCGGGCCGGCTGGGCTGGGCTGTTCGGCACAAGTGTCGGCAATTAGAGGCCTAACGGTGGCAGCGACCACCTCTAGCGTGACGGACGGAGCGTCTATCAGGGAGGCTCCCCCTGCTCCCGCCCCTGTCGTTAGACCAGGACGTAGCGAGTACAGCACACTTGCACGGCCCGGGCCCGGGTGCTACTTAGTGGTGCTCTGCCAAGTGTGCTGTCGTCCGGCGGGGCGGGGCGGGGCGGGCGCGAGTCGTCGTCAGCCGGTTTTGTATTGACCCCCCCCCCCCTCCCCTACTCGTGCGCCGTGGGGGGCCCACTGATGGTCTAACTCAATTAAAAAGAACCCCCCACCCCCGCCCCCCGACTGCCCCTCACCGGGGGAAGGGCTGCGCAGTGGGCGGTGAAGGGAAGGGGTGAGAAGCGGTGTGGGGGGGGGGCGGGGGCGGGGGCACCTGAGCCCAGCCAGCCCCCAGCCCAGCCCAGCCCCCTCTAGTAATCTGCTTACACAACAAGAAACGGTGCGCTGGGCGCCTAGCACGCCCTGCCCGCCTGCCTGGTCTTTACCCCTCCCCCTATAGTGCGAGCCTCGCTCGCAGGGGTAACCTATATAGCTAGGTCCCGCCACTGACCAAAACTTGTCTTTTCTTTGCCTTTCGGGCTCACGTGGTATCATTACACTCTAGGCGACGTGGTATGCGGGACATTAAAACTGATAGATTTAGGAAACGATTGTGTGCTGTGCGCCCATGCTACCCCTCCTCTAGGGGAGGACCTCCTGCCAGGGGGCTGGCTGCAGCAGCAGCAGCGGTCTGCAGTGCGCCCGCCCCACCGTGCCCACCCCGCCCCGCCTCACCCCGCCCCACCCCACCCGGCGAAAGGGGATGCACATATTCAATGAGATAAGGGCTTCTTATCATCGTCTGTGTTGTGTGGCGGGGGGCGGGGTGGGGTGGGGCGGGGCGGGGCGGGGTGGGGCGGGGCGAGCTGACAGGCGCGGCTGGGCTAACAGGCTGCACATGACGGGTGCCGGGCCTGCCGCCCCGCCCCGCCCCGCCCGCTGCTACGCCCGCCAAAAAACGCCTGGTGTTCTGGTGTGTGGCGTGATTATTGTCACAGCCGTCACAGCCCCGCCGCTGCTGTGCGCGAGTGCGAGTGTGCCAGCGGCCCGCCCGCCTGACACGAGTGTACTTTGTTACCAAAATGTCCGCGGCTCATTGCCGGTGAACCAATTCCGTTTTGTTCAATATTTTGATATTGCTTTTAACGTAAAGTTGCTGGTAAGAAAAATTCTGTTCCTATTTCGTGCGGTTTTTTCTCCGCGGTCGCATACATGGACACCTTGGCTATTTTTGTTTTTAGTTTTTCTTTGCCGGGTTGTACTTGGACTGAAATTGTTGGGAGTAGCAGAGTATAGAAGGGGGACGCTGGGCACAGCGTGGGGGGACGGGGGAGGCGTCTATACGCCACGCTGGCTGATAATCCCACCGGAACCATGTTTTAATTAGGGGCGCAAGCCACGCCCCGCCCCACCCCGCCCCGCCCCGCCCCGCCCCGCCCCGCCTGCCACGCCCTTCCCGCTGTGCGAGGGCGCTGATGTAGCTGTTCCACCTCAGCGCTGCGGGCGGGGCGGGGCGGGGGCGACACATGCGCGTGCTGCGGCTCGCCTGCGGGTTTCTCACAAACAGTTCAATATATTTTTTCCGTTGCGCGGGATGTCGATATGAAAAGCTGAGCTGGCGAGCTTTTCGGGGGCGTTTGCAATCACCATTTGCAGCTGTGTGCCGATGCAGCTGTGTTTGGGGCCCGCCCCGCCCCCCGCCCCGCCCCGCCCCGCCACTGCGCCCGTATTGGGAGCACCTGGTGGAGGGTGGGGGAGGGGGTAGTAGTACCCGAGCAAACGCGTGCAAATGCCAAGAGTCATTATTTACCGAGCTCGCAGCACTAAACCGCCCCTTGCCGTGCTGGCAGGGTCAAGGGTGAATCCAGCGGAATTATTTTTAAAACGTACCCGAAATACTTTGTTTGGCATTTTATTATCGGGGTTCCGAGGCCAGCGAGAGACTGATTAATGGACATTAGGTCGTAGCGCTACACGCACACTATACTCACGCTCAGTTATTTCATAAGAGTCGAGCCCTATCGGGTACAAGTACGCCCGCCCCGCCCCGGGCTCTTCTAGAGTGGAGCGGAAAATGTCCGCACTTTAGAAATACTTTGATCAATCTCGTCGAGCAGAAACTATTTCGGTGAGAGAGCAGCTAGCTAGGCTAGCAGGGCCTCTCGCACCGCTTGCGCGCAACAGGTGGTGGCGGGGCGGCGGGCGTTGACGAGATGGCGACCTGGGCCAAGAGGGACTTCAGCCAGTGTCGCGGTGGATTTTGTACCCTGGCCCGGCATGGCACCACCCGGAATAAATCGAAACGAAAATTTTGTCATTTCGGTAGTTTTTAACTTGCTCCGTATCGTCGCGTCTTAATTTTAAATGTCTCTCGTAATAATTTTCTTCCAGTGTTTTGCCTCCCTCTCTATTATAGCTCCCTCCCTCCCTCTCCCTCCCTCCTCCTCTTTTTCCTTCTCTCTCTCCCTCCCTCTCTCTCTCTCTCTCCTGTCCCGCCCGTCGTCACGCCCGGGCGCAAACAGAGGCGGCATGATTAATCCTCACTCAATTCAATAAAGTGAATCGTTCATTTCCCACGTCGGGCCTCCCAGCGCAGAGTGTGTGTGTGTGTGTGTGCGGGGAGGGACAGAGAGAGAGAGAGGGAGGGAGAGGGAGAGAGCCCCGGAGTGCACCGTAGCCTGCTGGGACCGGGTGCGGACGCACTCACCATTCTGAACGCTGCGTTTGTCATCACGACCATCACCATTACCAGCGGCGCCCTGACAGACATGGGAGTCTACCCCCACCTCCACCCCACCTCCACCCCCTCCACCTCCACCCCCTCCACCCCTCCACCACTCCACCCTCCACCCACCACCACCCACCACCCTTCCAGACCCCCACCCAATTTCCGATCCAACTCTTTTCCAATCAATCCATTCCTCCATTTCTTTTCACCGCGTTTTACGTTTTCCTCGGCTACTGCACAATCTTTCCAGCCTTTTCCCCCATACATTTCTCTCTACTCTCTGTTATTTCTCCCATTCCATCTCTGTCTCTGTCCTTTCTCTTACTTTTCCTGTACGCATTTGCTTTCACATCAAAACCCCAGGGGCTTCCTCTCCTGACGAACAGGAATTTCCTCATCACTCTCTCTCTCTCTCTCTCTCTCTGTCTCTCTCTGTCTGTCTCCCCTTCTCATTCTCCCTCTCTCATTCTCCCTCTCGTCCCCTCTCCGCCCTCTCTCTCCGGTTAGTATTTGCTCAGCGCCCGCCACGCCAGACGAGCCCCCCGGGGCGGGGCGGGGCGGGGCGGGGCGGCGTGCAGCTGTGTCAAAAGCTGGCGTGTGACGTTCGGGCGACACTTTTCCACGCAACGCGCTGTCTGAAAGCAGCCTGTGATTATCCCCCCGGCCGCCTCTGCAGAGACAAGTGCGGGGTGCGTGGAAAATGTTCCGAGAAAAAAGTTAAAGGAAAAGGAAAACTCATGAGAAGTCTGTATGAATTTTGCGCGGGAAAGTTGGTATAGAAGGAAAGTGGTGGTGGGGTGGTGGAGCGGGGGATTTATAAAGGTGGAGTGAGGGACAGTGGTCTATTATGCAGTAGGTTTTTGGTCAACAAGAGGTCCGTGGCTCTGGTGGGGTGCGGCGGGGGCGGGGCGGGGTGCGGCGGGGTGCGGCGGCCCCCGGTGGCCCCTCCCCGTGTGCGCACCACGCCACATGCCATCGTGTATTATACCCCCCTCTCCCTCTCCCTGGTCCTTTCGGCCCCCGCGGGCCAAAACTCTCTATCAAATAATTAACGGAAACCACAGAGAGCGGTCGAGGAGGGCGGGGCGGGGCGGGGCGGGGCGGGGCGGGGCGGGGCGGGCGTTCCGAGCCGCGGCGTGTGCGTGTGTGTGTGCGTGCGCCTGTGCTGCAATAACCGGGTGCATGCAAACACGTTGTGGTGCTCTCTTTGCTCCCCGCCCAGCCCCACCCCGCCCCGCCCCGCCCCACCCCGCCCCACCCCGCCCCGCCCCACCCCACCCCGCGTGACCGAAATGGCGTGGCGTGCTGCGTGGCGGACAGCGAACACGCGCGCCGCTGTCCATGAGTGATGCTCCCGGCTAGAGCGGCAGAGTAAGGGGCCGGGCTGGGCGGCATGTTTCTGGCGGCTTTGCGCGCGTTTTGAGCCCCCCCCCCTCTCTCTCTCTCTCTCTCTTTCTCTCTCTCTCTCTCTCTCTCTCTCTCTCTCTCTCTCTCTCTGAATATCGCGGGCCGGACGGCTTTGTGTCATTGTCACGGACACCGCGTGACATCACGCGTGGCTGGCCGAGGGTCGTCCCCCCTGTAGCCGTCCTCGTGCTGTCCTGCTATCTCCCAGGCAGGCCAGGGTTGGACACCCTGCAATTACTGTACACCACAGGGCCTGGGCTTTTTGTCTCCCCGGGCGGGGCGGGGCGGGGCGGGGCTGGACTCGCTCGGCTGTACTGCTGGCGCGCCCTGCCGGCCGAACCTGTACTCCTCTCCTCGTGTCCTGGTGGTGCACCCGGCCCACCACCTACCCCCCACCCCCACTCCTACCTCCACTCCTACCCCCACCCTTACCCCCACTCCTACCCCCACCCTTACCCTCACCCTCTACCTCTCCCAAATGACTAGTTTGGTACACGTTCGCCTAGCTTCAACTTTGCGCCATGGTGAGGGCTGCAGGTGGGGGGGGTTGAGGGGGTGGGGGGGGGGGGGTAGTTTATGGAAGGGAGGAGGAGAGGGGGGGGGGCAAAAATTACAGCCCCTTTCCATCTCCTCGCGGCCCATCGCGTACTATGAAAAATATGAAAATGGTTTTGATCCGCTATAAGCCGAAAGCTGGATATCGCCGCCCCCGGACCTGCACTCTTGGTTTGTGAGTGGGGGAGAAGAGGGGTTGGGGGAGGGGGGGCGGTTCGAGGCTGTCTGCCCCCCACCACTCTCTCGTGTGCGTCCCCCTTCCCTCCCCCGCAACGCTATCACACGAATTCTGCCGTAATTTATGGTGATTTAAGTAGGATTTATAAGTCACTTTACGACTCCGTCCGAGGCGGCCAGAGAGAGAGAGAGAGAGAGGTAGAGAGAGAGAGGTGGGGGAGAGAATAGGGGGAGAGGGAGCGGTCGTCAGGAAAGCGAAAGAAGACCCGTGGGTCTCTCATAAGTCATAAATGTCGGTGTCTTGTATTTTTACCGTCACTGCTGCCGTGGGCTGGGCTGGGCTGGGCTGCGTGCTCTGTTCGGCGGCCGGCCGCGCCGGTCGGACCAGTGCCGCGCCCGTTGTCACAAAAAAAAAAACTTAATTTTAAAGGGCCGTTCGAATGATAATTTCCTTCCGGGTGCATTGCCCTGCTGCCCTGCCGCGCCGTGCCCTCCTCCCGCGCCAATACTGCGCCTGCAATTAAGATAGCGCCCGCCCGCCTGCTGCTGATTGCAATAAACGTCGCAATCAGGGAATTACAACAATTACTCAAATGTTCGGCGCGCGCTGACGCCCGCCGCTGACTGTCAGCGGAGCGTCCTGGCAGCTGTTCCGTCCCAGTGCGCGCCGGTCGGGCGTCAGTGTCACGCAGCGAGAGAGAGAGAGAGAGAGAGAGGACAAAAAAAAGATTAATATCGTACATCATAAAGTGTCAGAGGAAAATGATGTTTTTAAATGAGTCACATGGCGGCAAGTTACATTGAGGTTTCTGTGGTTTCTGGCAGTGTACGTCACGGCAGTGGGGATGCCCCCCCCCCCCCGTGCGGGGGGGGGGGGGCTCACGTTTCACCGCAAAATGAATGACTAGGTGTGCGTCACGCGCGCGCGGCCCGCCCCGCAGGCAGACCTAACCTCACAAACACTGGATACCCAAGAGTGTGAATGTCGCACACTCTGAGGTGTGTGAGTTTTCATTCGTAGACCCGCAGCTGCAAGTGTGTGCCATTCACACATTTCCAGTGTGCTGGCCGCAGAACTCTCCCCGCTGCGCGCCCGCCCGCCCGCCCGGGGCCACAGGGCCGCATGATGAACGAGCCCTAGCTGATGACTCCTCCCCCCTCTCCCCCTCCCCCACAGGGTGACGTACTCACCGTCCTCGATCACTACCCCTCTCCCCCTCCCGCCCCCACCCCGCCTGCAACCCCCCGGGTAGTCGCTGTTCGGCTGTTTTCGGTCGCTGATTCATCGAGGGGTCGTGTAAAGTTCAGACATGGGCCCCAGAGTGCTCGCCCTGGGTTGGCGTGTAAACTTTTTCGTCCCTTAAAGTTCTTTAAAAAATGGTCATTTAAGTTAAGGCTAGCTAGAATGTATCATCTGCTAAAAATCACATTTTTCCGTGTGCAATAAGTGTGCGACATTCACCACTTCGGGTCCCCAGTTCAGAGTTTGAGTTTTGAACGTCGGTGAATATTTTGGTGGGGGCAAAAATTGCTGAGCTTTCTGCGCGTCAATTTGTGAGAATTTTCCAGGGCCGCTTGGTTCCGTCCGGGCAGCGCAGCGCCGCTGTCGTGCTGCTCAAACTAAACGCTTATTAATGGTTGAGAAAATACCCCTTTTTAATGGCGGTTCGGCCGCAGGCGATTCTGCTCGTCGCCGGCCAGGGCCAGGCTAGGGGGCGCCGCGGGCGTGCACGCCACTGCTTACATCCACCTCATTGGGGTGTGGCCCGAAACGTCATGCCAGTGTGTGTTCCGTCATTCCATTGGACAATTGAGCAATTACAGTGGTATCAATGGCTCAGTGTTTTACACACCAAGGCTCCGAGCAGCCGGTCGCTGTGTCTCGACGCGCACTACATATAATAAACCTTCGTATCTCCCCGCTGTCTTGAGCCCTCCTCAGGGGGTGTCAACATAGTCACAGTCTATGGCACGTCTGTCAACTGCTGCGTCGAGAGAGCGGCACTATCAGCCTTGTCATTACGTCAATGTCTAATACACCTCGTTGAAGTTTTATAATAATTTTTCTTTGTCTGCCGGGGGTGCCTATTCTATGCACTCTGTACCGTAATTTCAGCCCGGCCCCCACTCCTCGCTCACGCACGCCGTGTGTTACTCATATCGTGTGGTGTGCAAGGCCCTTATCGGCGTTCATTAATCGCAGGGTACGTTCACAATGCGTTGTCTGAGATGCGGTCCCAGATATCTGACCCTTGTGGTCATTCTCTCTCCCCTCGCCTCCACTTACCCCTGGAGTTACCTGGGCGCCGTACAGCTATTGGCATCCAGGTAGTTTGAGAGAGAGAGAGAGAGAGAGAGAGAGAGAGAGAGAGAGAGAGAGAGTAGCGCACGGCAATTATTTGCAGACATTGAAAGGACTGGGATGATAATAATCATCACTTGGCCTTTCTTTCGCGCGACCCAATTAAAAGTGGCTGCTCCGATCATTGCGCCTTTATGGGAAAAGTATTTTTGGCAGAGTCCTTGTGAACTCGTCCGCTCCACTCCTGCCCTGCGAGCTGGCGGGGAGGGAGGGGGGGGGCATGTATTGTGGAGGGGTTTATTACGCCGCTCTTTTGATTGGCCGCGACGTGTGGGGAGCGCTCCCATTCATTCATTCATTCATTCCGCGTTCATTCATCCTGGGCTCTACTACTCACTACTTCAGCAGCGCCGCGCGGGAAACGTGCACAGCGGAAACTCGAGGGCCTGAACGTCGCGCACTTGTCGGTGTGTGAATTTCCATCTGCACCACGCAGAAGTGAAACGTGTTGAATTTTCTTAGGAATATAATATCACACACTTGAAGGAACACTATGGAACAAGCAGTGCGTGCGAATGGAATGGAATGGCACATTCATTCAAACACTTGGGTTTTTAGTGTGCCGTACGAATAGTGCCAATGCTTGAGGCCGCATTCGGAAACATCCTCTGTCTGCTTGTGTGTGTGTGTGTGTGTGTGTGTGTGTGTGTGTGTACACTGCGCGCCCGCGCACTGGGAGCCTGGCACTGGCCACCCACGGCGCAAGTCGTGTGAGCAGGGAGAGAAGGCGGAGAAGGAATGATGATTGGCATGCCTTCTGTTCCGATATTTCAAACAGCAGACGCGCATGTGGTTATTATTTACCTCTGCCGCGTGTCCTGGGTTTGGGTTGTTCGAACTTCCAAATATTTCTCGCTAAATAACCCGCCGGAAAACGAATCCCGCGTGTTGTGCGGCATTGAATATTCACTGTGAAAAATAGTCGTAAGTTTACGGGAAACCTTTCCACGAAATGCAGTTGTAAAATTACAATTGCAAATCATAATATTACAAGCACTACATATCGGCTTGAAATTCAGTCACAAAATTTACAACATATTTCGTAAATCGAAATTTACAAAATTTATCGTATATCTACGAAGATATTTTTCACAGTGTCTGCGAGGAACGTATATATGAAAATTGCGTTGGTTGATATTTGAAATATTTGCAGTAAATATAATTGATTTTTCTTGTCGTCGGCTGCAGCGCGGCTGTATAAGGGCCTAGGGGATTGGGGGGCGGTTGCAATAACAGCGCGCTATATTTGTTTTATCTCCGGGCCGCCGATAGCGTACGACACGGGCACGGCTGGGCTGGAGGGGTAATTAGACACACTTATTACGTATTGGACATGATATACGCCAACAGCACACACACACACTGCGAAAAAATATGTAACTTTGGCTAAAGGTATACGCAGAGGTCCACTATAGGGAGGGTTTTCCTGACATTAATAAAGGGAGAGTGGGGACATTTCGCCCACCTCGAGTGCAATAAGTTGCCTACTCATCAGGGTGAGTGTGTGTGTGTGTGTTTAGAAGGGTCGTGACCCTCCACCCCTGTGCGCCTGCGCGCGCATGGCGGTGACCCCAGCAGCCCGCAGCGAACGGGTACGCGCATGCGTCCATGATTTGAATGATGTCCATTTTTTATTTCCATCCCCGCGACCCGCGACAGCGGGCCTTCGTGATCCTTTCGTTACCAAACGACACGCTCGTAAGTTATTCGCGTCACGTTAGCGTTAGGCCTGCCTGCCTGTCCATGAATGAACCATGCACTGCTCATGCATTAGTGAATGAACGGCCTATTAAAGGGACCCAGCCAGGCCAGGCCACCCGATTTCCCAGCGGGCGGAAAGAACTTCGGACCCCGGCCCGGGTGGTGCGGGCTTTACCGCATGAAACTTCCATCAGGGTATTAATATAAAACAATTGTGACGTGGTCGTCGTTGTCGACCAGGTCGAAGCCGCGCTCCTCACGCCGTCTTTGAATTGTTGATCGTGTCACCCCGCGACGACGCGTCTCTCGTTCCCCCTTTTCCGTCTAACGGCTGCTCCTGACGGGTCTCCCGGGCTTATCGGTTCCTTTTATCGGTTCAATGAATCCGTCAGTTTAGACGCAAATAGTCCCGGAGCTGCAGATATCGATTCCTATGCCGCCTGCTCCTCCGCTCTGTGGAGGGGTCCGCCCCCCGGCCCGCCCGCGAGCCCCCGCTGTGCATCGCAAAGGATACACTGCCAAAAAAAATATAACAACATGTGGACTGCTGCGAGTTTGTGATTTTTTTCCCCTTAGGAATTTTACTCCGTTGAAAGGACTTTAGTATACGAAAGGAGAGTCGCACACGTGCAAGTGCGCAACATTCACACACGTGGGTTTTATTGTGTCCCGGTGGCGCCACACACATACACGCGCGCGCTGCAGATAGAGCGCGCGGGGCGAGCGAGGCCATGAAATAATCCGCGGCATTAATTTGGCGTCGTTTGCAGGCGTGCCGAGCACCCCCGGGGGGGGGGGGGGGGGGGGGGCAGGCGCAGTGCGGCGGGTGTGCTCGGCCCGGACACCCCTACGGGGTCGGCCGGCACTGTGCGATATCAACTTCCTGGGCCACTGCTACGCGTGTGCTGCGGTGCTGCCGGAAAGTTTAGGCAAAGGCGGCTGGAACACCCCCTGCCTACTAGGCAACACGAGCGCACGGGGGCAGGGGGGCTGCCTAGCAGGCAGGCGTCGATATGCAGTTCGCTGCACTCGCAGCAGGCGTCTGGCTTTGGCTTTTCTGCTCAGGCAGCCACGAAGTGTGTGACATTCACACACTTGTGTCTCCAGTAGGTGACACGTGTTGGGTTTGACATCAGCTGCTGCGGGATTTATGTTTCTATCGGACGCCGGTGCCGGCTGCACCCTCTCCCTCTGCGCGCTCGGCTCGGCTCGGTCCAGCTCGGCTCGGCTTGACTCTGCTCGGCTCGGCTCGCATGGTGAAGGTGCCGGCGAGCAGGAGAGAAGGTCACCAAGCAGATCGGGGTAGGACTGCTCTCAAATTCGAGAGGCCCTCTGGAGAGACGTGACACGAATAGTGCGACGTGCGTCTGTATGAGAGAGAGAGAGAGAGAGAGAGAGAGAGGGGGCTGCTGGGTTATATCGAAGGCGGAAGCATAGCAGGAGCTGGTGGTATGAGGGCGTTGCGGTCAGGGGGTGGTTGGCGGGGGTTGAAAGACTCGGACGCACTGACCACCACTCTGGAGAGAGAGAGAGAGAGAGAGAGAGAGAGAGAGAGAGAGAGAGAGAGAGAGAGAGAGAGAGAGCAGTGCACGTGGGGTAGAACCCCGCACCGCCCGGAAGGCTGGGGTGGAGGGGCATTATCAAATATGAAAGTTCCGGATAAAAGTCCATTGCGGTCTCTTCTCCTATTCGCAAAATATGTGTATTTTTTCGTAGTGAAAAAAAAATTCCCATGTTCACTCTCCGTGTTTCCCTCTCGCATTCGCATACTTTTTAACACATCTCTTCGGACGAATAATATGTGCAACTGAAAATTTACGCCACCTTCAGTTGTAACGGCAATTTACACACTTGCAAAGTGTGTTGTTTTCAGTGTATGGGGGGTGGTTAATCTTACTGCATAGGCGTGTCCGGCCGGGTAGGCGACCCGATAGCGACACACATGAAACATATAGGGCCCGCCGCGAGCCCCTCGGGGACAGGAGGGGCTGTTTATAGCGCCGCTCTGAGGGGCCTAAGTGACTTACAGCGGGCCCTAGGATGCGCCTGCCGCCAGCCACGCTGCAGCCACCACTGGCACGAAAAAGTTTTGAACACTGCGTGATTTAGAAAAATTTAGAGGAAAGGAAAAAAAATCGACAAACTACATGAAAATTAAGACAAAAGTGAAGACAAAAAAAATAGATAATATTAAGGAAAGTTTAGTGAACTTAGATATTGTTTTAGAAAAAACAATTAAAAAAACTCCTCGTACCTGCTCTGTTGTTTCCCCTTCCGCGGCGCGACTGTGCGACTGGACTGCATTTTTCTCTGATTTTCGCAGCGCTCTGCCACGGCAGGTGCACGGTACCGCGCGCTTCAGCCTTTTGTGCGGAGCCAAATAACAGACGTATATAACACGTCCGGCTGGGGAAATAAAAGTTTGCTTGAGTGGGGGGGCACTCCTCCTCCACACCCCACTTTCTCACAATTCCCGAACAAACACCAATTACTCAATTTTGCCGACAACGCCGACGGAACGAGTCGCCATTACCGTAATCCACTACAACTCTCCGCCAAAAATATTTTAAAAAAATATATAAATTTATTAAAGTGAACGTGGAGTGGGGAGAGTGATGGGGAACGGGTAGCGAGATATTTTAAAACCATCTGGTAGTGTTTTTTTTTAATACGCTGTAAGAGGCAGCCCCTAGAACCATCTTGTACGCCGCGTTGCGCCGCGCCCCGGGGCCTTCTCCCCAACAACTCCAGCTGCGCGTTGCCAACGGAGCGAATGAAATTCCATACGCCTGTGCTGTGCGGGAGCGGACTGAGCGCTCACTCCAGATTTTCCTCTCCGCTGCTGTCTCTCTTTTTCTCTTGTTATTAATGCACTGCGCCGGCCGGCGGGCGGGGGCTTCTGTAAGAGCGAGACCACGCGTTGAATTCTTATTTTATTTTATTTTTCATGCGCGCACTTTGTGCTGAAAAGTTGGCGGTCTTGACGAGATTTCAGCTGTTTGCAAGAGTTAATCCTCTGTTCGGGAGTGCGAACCGAATAGGGAAGTACAGTATGTGGTTCTTGTAGAATGTGGTCAGTCTGAATTTGTGGTCAAAACTAATCTGGGGTCAAGTATTGTTCGGGTCAGTTTTTCTGTGGTCACTCGTCCGGATCCCCTCGAGGACGGTACGGTCAACGGGCCGATGTTGTCCGACACCTGGTGCGCTCTCTGCGCAGCAGGCAGCGTCACCTGCAGCGCCTCCCATTAGACTATAACGCCCCTCCCGCCTCCACTTAAAAAAATATATATATATATACATTTTGTTTTCTACATAGAAAATACGGTCCTTTCCCGTGCTTTTCTCAAGTGAGCCGCTGATAGATACACCATGTGACTGCTACGCAAAACGTATGTGGTGGTTGCATGACAACCACGGGAAAAAGTGCGGCCAGCCCTGCTCACTAATTGACCAGGCTTTTTCCGTAGTTTTGTCCGTGTCGAGTTCGATCGCTGCTGCTGTATCGGCGGCTGCAGCTGCTGCAGGGCGGGGCGGGGCGGGGTGGGGCCGCCCTCGGACTTTTTATATTCCAATCAGCGAATCGCTGCATTGTAATTAGAGCCAGCAGGCCGGAGTGAAGTGGTTGGGGCTTTAGGGTCCAAACCAATGACCTGCTTACCCCCGCTTCACCCCCCCCCCCCCCCCCGGCCGCTTCCCCCTCCCCACTCTCTCTCCCTCTCCCTGCATCCGCTCCATGAGCCGCCCGCCCCCCACCCTTCGCACAGGCCGTTAAGCAAATCTGCAGAGACGTGCAGCGGCAGTATTCCCACACGGTGCATTTATTTCCCCCCCGGCCTACCCCCACCCCTCGCTCTATACGTGCGCTGTGTTTTTGCTGCTCCCGGGGTCCATCAGCAGCAGGACAACGACCAGCACCATGGCCAGCCCCCACCCCTTGAATTTGCCTGTACCCCACTGTACACCCTCAACTTGTACCCCACCCCACTGCGTGTACCCCACTGTATACCCCCACCTTGTACCCCCACTGCCTGTACCCCCGCCCGGCCCGGCCCCCGCCTGCCTTCCGCCCGGCTGACGCGAGGTAAACACAAACGCTTTTTAATGTGCGCCGCCGCCCCACGCCGGCCCGCCAGCGATTTCCCACATGTGTGCCGCTGTGCCCGCCCCGCCTGGCCTGGCACTGTAGGCGAGACGGGACGAGGTGGTGCGAGCCCAGCCCCGCAAATATTGACTCTTTTTCCCGCTCGCCATGGAGCGGGCGGGGCGGGGGCCCCCGCCGGGCCGGGCGGGGCTAGGCAGGGCTTCCTTCTAGGAGCGGAGCCCGCGCGCACGCCCCCGTGCCGTTGACTCACGCCCCCCTGCCCCAAACTCCCCGCCCCGAACTCCCCCCGAACTCCCCAACTCAACTCCCCCGTCTAACTTCCACCCCTCCACCTAGGACCCTGGAAACTCCGGCAAGGTACTGCAAGGTGGCCTTCTTTGTCATCGCGTTCCAACCAAAGTCCCAACTGGTCTCAAAACAAAAACGTGTCACATATTTATTTATAATTTTTTCCTTCAATGTTTGTGGACCCTATTGAGAAAAAATAAAACAAAACAAAAAAAATTCTTATAAACATTTTGAGTCCCGCGCGTCTTCCCCCGGCGGTTTACGCCCCGCATTTCCTCTTTGCTAATTTGATCGCGAGTGATGCAAAGTTCCCCCCGCCCGCTCGCGCGCGCGCGCCTCGCCGGAAATGCAATCTGGCGTCGTAGTTGAAGTGCAGCTCGGCGCGGTGCGGTGCAGCGTGCCGGTGGGAAATGCAGCAACACCTTATGGCGGGCGGGGCGGGCGCCGCGGCTGCCGCTGCAGCCATTTCTCATCAATCCACTCTCGTCTCCCCTACGCTTACTCCATGCTATGCTGCTGCGGTGCTGTGGCCGCTTTTCCTCCATGGGCTTCTCTCTAGATTGTGTTCGTGTAGTGTGTGTGTGTGTTAGTGTACAGTGGGAGAGTGAGAGAGAGAGAGAGTGAGAGAGAGAGAGAGAGGCGAGCCCCACCCCACCCCGCCCTTTCCCCGCGGCTAGGCGGCTGTGCGGGGCAGCCGTGTCCGATGGGTTGCATACTAATCGGGCGCTCGCTAGATACATGCCCCGGCGCTCTGGCACAGTGCCGCACTCAAAGTGGGAGAGAGAGAGAACGAAAAGCTGCCGGCACGACTGAAGCGATGGAGATAACAAGGGGAAGTCGAGGGAACTTTTGCAGACGTGATGATTCAGCTTTATTTTCAACGGAGGCACTTATTTGAACTTTCTATCATGGTGCGTTTTGCCCTCTTTGCGTGTTTTGTCTTAAACTTGTGCGTTGTCGAATACGTTGCCACCTTCCTTCCCGCCCTCATTCTCCCCTGCTATTCCCTCTCGTTAGGGGCGGCGCGGCGGCGAGCGCTGTTGGCTCAGCTCCGGGCGGGTCCAGCAGCACGAGGGTCTCGGGCTCGAGCCATAAAAGTGCAGCAGTAGCGTCGGGCGGGCGGGGCCGGAGCCGGGGGCGTCGCGGCGCCCGCCCGCCCGCCCGCCCGCCTGCTCCACGACGACCAAACGGCCAATTTCCGGCCAGCGATGTGTTCGGGATCGCCCGCCTGCATCCCTCGCCCCTTTTGAGTCTGTTCCTCCTGCCCGCCCCGCCCCGGGGCGGGGGTGCGGCGCGGGGTGGGGGTGGTTCGCTTCTATATATACGTAGTCCCGTGCCTGTTCTGTTCTCACCCCTCGCTGTGACTGTAGGTACCGCTCGCGGTTCGGTGGTACTTCTCGGCGTCAAATTTATAAGTACGCTAAGATTTTTATTTTGAAATAAAAGGGGTTGTCTTCCTTTTTGAACCCGTAAATCCACTTTCCTGGAAAGTGTGCGACATTGACGCTCTTTTTGGTTTCCAGTGTTTCGATAGGTGGGCGGTGAGGTTAAGAGATGGCACTAGCACGATGACAATTGCGCCTGCGGTGTGCAGCAACATGGCGCGCGCGCGCTAATGCATATTGTTATGCACTTCTGTCGCTTCTCTGGGTGGGGTCAGGCCGTATATAATACCCCTTCTCGCGCCGATTGCGCGCTGGCAATACCCCTTGATTAACGGCTATAACTTGGAGAGGCGCGGGGTATGGCGGCGCGGCGCAAGCCAAAGCCCTGGCGTTCCCTCCCTGCTCCGTGAATGCGTGCGATTTGATGCAAATGTACATAATAAGCGCGCTTTATCCCAAAGACCCGGCGCCTCTCTCTCTCTCTCTCTCTCTCTCTCTCTCTCTCTCTCTCTCTCTCTCTCTCTCTCTCTCTCTCTCTCTCTCTCTCTTTCTCTCTCTCTCTCTCTCTCTCTCTCTCTCTCTCTCTCTCTCTCTCTCTCTCTCTCTCTCTCTCTCTCTCTCTCTCTCCGGCTTTCTCGACCCCTATCCCCGTATGATGATTTTGCGGCTTTTGCTGCACACTCCCTGTTTCTTCTACTTACTCGCGGTATCGTACAGAAGGCCTCCTCTATCTTCTTCTTAGTTATTATTTTTTGACTTGTCCGCTTTAACATGTGTGACCTCCTGACGTGACAATAACGAGCCGCTCTTGTAGTAGTTGCGCGACTGACGGACATAATGTCGTAATGAACAGCTCTGCGCACCGTAATTACGCACGCACCGGACAGCCCCCCACCTGATACACTTTACCCGATGCCGGAAAATAATATTTAAGAGAGAAAAGGAGGGGGATCGTTTGGGGCTGAAGGGGTGGGGGTAGGCTAGCTGGAGGGCGGACACGGATGCGCCCTGGCCGCCCGCTGTCCCCGTGGGGCCTCCGGGGCCCGGGCGGGGCGCGGGGGTCGGGACGGAGCGTCTCGGACACGACTAGGCAGAACAGGGGAATACTTTTAAAGGACGCGGCGCGGCGGCGAATGTAAAATACCAAAGGACTGCCTTGCCTGGCGGCTGGCTGATCTCCCAACAGCGCCCCCGACTGTCAGAGTATTCGCCAGGGAACTTCCGAGTCGTGGGCGTGGCGGGTATCGGTCGCGAAAAACGTTTCGGAGAAAGGCTTCTCTATACAGGGGCTGGTCGCATGGCGTATCGAGAGAGGTTTCATTTTCGACACGTGCAAGCAGCGTAGCTCTAGTTGTCGGGAGGCGACGGGTTGAGTGTGAGTGCCGGGTGATGAATTTTGAGGTTGTAAAGAATGTCAGGGGACGGGGGCCTCCACAAATATTCCATTTCAGCCGGCCGCCATTTTTTATAAACCCCGCCGCTCTCCCTCCGCCTTGCAGCGCCGCCCCCCGCCCCGCACCAAGGCTCCGCTGTGCTCTGCTCGGCCGCCATACTTTGTTTCGGGACTCTGTTTGCCGGGGCCACATTCTAGGAAGGCTCGCTCGCTCGCTGAAGTTGTATTCTGTTTGTTATGAGGGTGGGGGGGGGGGGGGGGGGCGGCTCGGATATGGGCATAGGCCCTATGCGGGTCATATAGGCGGGGCCTAGGCGCCCGCCCGCCCCGCCGCCGCGCTATCGCAGTATTTGTTTGGTACACTGTAAACAAGGCTGTCGCGGAGCAAAGTGTTGTTGATGTGCAGGTGTTTGGGCGGCGCCGCGGCGCTGGGCGTCGGCGTCGGCGTCGGCGTCGGTGCCGGGGAGAAATGCCTGCCGAGGCCGTGGTGTCTGACGAGGCCATGGCAGTAGCGGCGCGATTTGGTGGGGTTAAATGGAGAATGTTGTTAACCTCGCGATCGAGAGAGAGAGACAGACAGACAGACAGACAGGGAGAGAGTCAGAGACAGAGAGGGAGAGAGGCGGACCTCTCTGGGGGTGGGTCGCGCACAGCCGACTTTTAGGCTTGCCTCTTTATCATCGAACACGAGGCGAGTCGCACGTGGAACACACGGCGACCCGACAACTTGGGGCCTCACAAAGAGACAGACGGACAGACAGGGGTGAGTGAACAGTGTAGGGTAGCCTTAGATGGCCGCGTGTGTTCGCTAATTGAAAGGCCCGGGGCGGGGCGGGGCGGGGCGGGGCGGGGCGGGTCCCGTGCAACACGCTGTATCATTCCCCTCACGTACGCCCCTGTACGCTGTCGTACCTGCCCGTGCCGTGCCGTGCCACGCGCATACATGCAGCACTGGCCGCGCGCTGCACGCGGAAAATCAAGTGTGTGAACATCACGCAGTTGCAGGTGTATGAATCTTCAATCTTTCACTCTACCTGTCCCTTCAATAGAGTATGACACGCCGTGGTAAAATCCACACACCTGTGCTCGGCGAAGTGTATGCGAATTGAAAGTTCACCTACACCTACAAGTGTGCGGCGCATTCACACATTTCCCGCGTTTTGCTGCGGGCGAAAACTTTTAACTTCTCCTCGCCGCGGGCGCAGCTGCCGCCTCCATACTGTACCTGGAGCTGCTCCTCTACCGATGGCACGTTCATGTTCACGACTGGAATGGAAGTTGTCGCACACACTGCAAACACGAAAAAAAATATATATTTAAAAAAAAAAAAATAGATGAAACTGTCCCAATAATCTCACAACCCATAGAGTTTTCATACGCGATCAGAATAAATCCTGCGGGTCACGTTTCTAATCCGAATAAATCCCGCAGGTAAATACGACTGCTGCTACCCACCCCCTGGCTGGAGTGCCCCCACCCCTCCACCCCCACGCCTACTCAGGTACAAATTAATTAATAAAGCCAGACGGAGGGCGCACTGACTGCTCGGCGCGCTCCTCCAAAAAATACAATCTTGGTCCTTCCCTTTTTCACCGCGGCAACCTGTATTTCCGTCGTCCTCCACCCTCTCCCGGCC